>JAVQKC010036257.1:0-12227 GCA_036025475.1 Philypnodon macrostomus
GCCAGTTTGCGCCTACGGCCCCTCCGACCACCACCGAACACCAATCACACAACCACATTCATTCATAGGCAATGTGGGTTAAGTGTCTTGCCCAGGGACACAACGACAGTGTGTGCTTGGACAGGGGCTCGAACCACCAACCCTCTGGTCGAGGGGCGAGCGCCTACCCCACTGCACCACTGCCGCCCCACCACTTCTGGGAATGAATCAAATGAATACATTAAAAATGCTTGTGTTTTACTATAGTTAGACCCATGTTTTTTATTTTGATTAAAGAGTCATATCTCTGTTACCTTCTACCATTGTTAAATAAACATCTTGCTGGACGTCAGAGTCTAAGTATCTCAGAGTCTTTCTTGCAATTGACCACATCGGCTCAGCTTCTGCAGCTATCTAATTGATCATCTAGGTTTTGAGAGTTTAGTTTAGAGAGTCTCACATTCTTACTTGAATTTTCTGTCATGATTGAGAGGAAAAGCTCTCGGATACAAAATTGGACATAGTGTGTGAATATCCCCCACAGAGTGTAAGAGAGTCTCTTAGATCGCTAAGGAGCTCTGTCAGCGGGAGGAGCTTATGACCCAGTCCAAGATATGCTGGAAAAGACAAATGGATGGATGGTTGGAAATACTCATTTACACCACGTTAGACATTACTGACTCACTTTGATTACTGAAGGGTCCACCTATCGATTTTATCTGTTGGCCAGTTCGGAGGTGTGTATTGTTCTTCTGTTTTCTTCCCTTACTTCACAAGGAATTAATTCAGTCTTTTCATCACAACCCAACAAACATCCCAAACCCACAACCTACTCACTCAGAGAGAACTGACTTTTGTCCAAAGCTTTCACTGATCCTAATAAAAACCCAGCCTGCTGTAAACAAACTGTAAACATGTGTGCTGTCTTGTTAGTGTGGCTGTCTGCTCACAAGTGCAAGCGCAAGTTTATGGCTGGACTGTCTTTGCATTGATCCTCAGCGCTGTGGCTCTTCCATGTAGTTTCACAGTCAATAACAGGCTTGGACACACACAAGCAGTAGAACTTTTACTTCACTCTCTTTTCAAAACATTTGTCATTTGGCTTTTCGATGTGCCTTCTTGTGTTTTCTGCCGATTGTTTCACACATAAAACAATAGCAGCGGCCCCAGGAGACACCGAAACAGACTTTCTCTCCACAAATCTACTCTTCATTTTATCTATCTTCCCCAAAAGACCAAACAGAGCTGGGCTTTTAATGCCGGATTTCAGCGGACCCCCTTTCAGCTCAATCCACGTCCAGCTTTTTTATTTACTTCAGCTGGATGAAAAAACCTCTGTAGCCGGATCAATTGGCTGAATGGTGAGATTTGAAACCTGGCTCACCGGACATTACCGCAGCCCACACCGGAGCCTGAATCGGTGTGACCGTGAGCAGCGTGGCGGCAGATTGGAGCTGGAGGCAGAGGAGATCCCTATCAGAGGCACAGAGCTGGAAATGAGCCCACACCTGAGCAGCCCTCACTTTAGCACTCTGCCTCTTTAATCAACTGTGGGCAAAGCCATGCGCATTTTTAAATTTCCCAGAATGTTTAGTCATATGTTTGCTGTGAAAATGCAGTCATTACTTTCTTTGTCGTCAAAGGAATTCTGATAACTGATCAAGCTTTTAATGTATTTCTATTGCCTGGCCAGAATTGACTCTATTTATATTCTATATCCTATTTTATGCAAAGGTCCCTCGCTGCTTGCATTCAATTTCAATTTTCAAGGTTTTACGGATATCAGAAAATCACTCCAGCAGAGTTTGTATATGACGCGGTTAACACACAACGTTGCAGACTATGTGGCTTGTGAATGGTTCATCTGAAATATTGCCAAGAGGAATTATTTGATTTGAAGAAGAAACCAGACCAGTCATGCTTTTCAGAAAAAGTAGCACTGGTAAATAACCTGGCAAATATTTCTAGGTAAGGAATTAGAATAGAATAGAATTAGGGCATCTCTTTTGGAGGAGACCCCTGGAAAGACCCAGGACACGCTGGAGGGATTATATCTCTTGTCTGGCCTGGGAACGCCTTCGAATCCCCTCGGATTGGCTGGAGGAAGTGTCTGGGGAGAGAGAGGTCTGGGCATCTCTGCTTAGACTGCTGCCTTTGTGGCCTGGCCCCGGATAAACGGAAGAAGATGGATGGATGGATGCACATTAAAGTATGCATGATGTTTGTTTACGGGATAATGTCCACACATGATTTAGAGGAACCCAGTATCTGTGAAATGATCCCGTGAGGTCCCTATAATATATGATTAGAACTAATGAATACTAAAATAATGTCTGAAATAATGTTTCGGAGAGATCCTGAGAAGACCCTTCTCACAGGACAATATCTCATGATTATACAGTACATTCACCAGTAACGTTATTAGATACAATTCTTCTGCCAATGTTTTAGCAACAACCCCCTAAGCAGCAGTTCATTTAGGCAAGACAAACCTGCTGAGGTTCAAAATGACTTTTGAATATGGCATGAACTGAGTATTTTATAACCTGCTGATCTACTTTTGATGCACAGGAATCTCGAGGGCTTACATAATTTTTTTGAAAACGTGAAGTGTCTGTAAAGAGAGTGCTTTTATGAAAGAATTTATCACAGACTAGCCAGACAGACTTAAAACAAAAGAAGGACCTCAATAACTCAAATGACTAGGATCAAAGGAAATCTGAAGAGTTATGTCTAAGAATGTGGCTGTCGATACATTCCTTATGGTAAATGTATTTTTCAGTATATCAGAAGCCAGTGATCAACCTCTGTTTACAGCCAGCCTCTGACCTGTTCACATCCAGCAGCCTCCCACTCAATGAACGAAAAGTTTTCAGTGCTAACCAAAAGGGTCGACACTGCACTTGATTTTATTTTTCTTTAATAGTTTCCAGATCAAAGCGAAGCGTAGTATTTTTATTAGTGTAATTCTTGAAAAGGACCACGCTGTCACCGAACGAGGTAATTACAGTAGAAAGAGGAAAGCTAAATTACAGATGGCAGCGCCTCCCAATTTACTTGAGCTTCTATGAAAGTGCTATTAAATTATATGGCATTTGCGCCCGAAATGGAATAGGTCATGCGTGCGAAGTTCATTAGATGGTGTTCAGTTCTGCTTAGTTGCCTCATGCAGGGATAGTAAGAATAATTAATATAACATTGACTGGTGAACATAAGAGCTGCTGTATGTTATTTAGAGTTAGCACATTTGTTCGTCGTGTTCAAAGTGTGGGTTGCCGAAAACCTGTCGGGCCACCTGCGTTCAAAGCAAAAAAATACAATGAGGCGCCTGTGCTTTTTTAAGAACTAGTGTCTATTTCTCATTTGAAGTGCAACTTTAGGAGACTTTTTATGACAAATTGCCTTGGTCTTTTCATAATGAGCTCTGATAACAGGAGAAGTTCTGGTACAAGTATTACAGATCACAGGATGGGGGCCTCTGTGCAGAATTCATTTTAATTGTAGCTAATTTAACAAAGTGTGTTTGATAAATAAGCATTAATCATCACATGTACTGACATCAAGTTCAAGTACAGTTGTCAGCAACACTGTTAACAGTTTTTATATCTTTTTGTTTTGTTTTATCAGTAGTCCCTTACTGTACCTGCCCCATACGGGCTCATCTTGAACTCCTCCCCTTTTACCTGCCTGCTCTTTTCAACCTATCACAGCCTGCCACATCTGGTTTAAAAACCAATCACCTCTCAAGCCACATATATTCAATGCCCTTTCAGCTTTGTGCCACATCCCTCCTTTATTAGATTTTTTTTATTTGACCTTTATTTAACCAGGGAAGTCCCACTGAGATACAGAATCTCTTTTTTTTTAGGGGAGTCCTAGCCCCAACGGGGAAGCTATTGTACATGTTTTTAGTGGTCGAGGAAATCGGAGTACCCGGAGGGACCTATGCAGAAATGGGGAGAACGTGCAAACTCCACACAGAAGGACCCTGAGCCCCCCTTGCTCTGAGGCAAGAGTTCTACTGTGCCACCCTGCCTCCACCCTATCTCCACCTCAGGAGCAGCTTTATCTCCCAATAGCCACCACCACTAGTGTTTAACATTCTTCTGTACATTGGTAAAGCACACCTAAAAGAGAGAAATTAATGTATTACCCTATTAGTGTGAACAAAAGTAAACTCATGACAAAATCATGCTCACATTGAGGTTTGCTAACCCATAGATGTCTCCTCATGTGGAAGTGAAGGGAATCTAAATGATCTCAGTGTGAGTGAGAGTCGTTGCAGCTTAGACAACTGCAATTATGACCTATACGATTAAAACCAATGAACTGAATGAGGTCCATGGGCGGAAGGTTTTATCAAGTTTATGTAATGTAAAAGACACTATAATAAACTATTAGAACGTAAACAGCAAACAGTGAAACACACAATTCTTAAGGGATGAACTAAGATAAATCCTTTAAATCAGGCTGCAAAACCTTTTGAGCATGTTCTTTGTGACACATGACCTCAGTTGCACTGTGGATATAGAATACTGTTTACATTTACATGCAGAGAAACATGGTAGTATGTTGCCTTCATCAGGGATAAGCCTGTACTTTTAAACTCTGTGTTCACATTTCAGGGGAGTAGTTTGAATATCTCCTAATGCACTAACGCCAATATTCAGTAAGTATGTTAAGAACAGGCTCTGCATACCAGTGCTGTATCAGGTGGAGTGGATGATAATGGACTCAATTGTAAAGAGATTGGAGTGCCTGTAAATCACTGTAGAAATCCACAAATGTTTCTAATTCACACTCTCAAGATTATATTAGTAAATGTAATATTCTACTCTACAATGTGCACCTGCTTTCTGCATGGTTTTAGTTGCACTCCTTACACGTATTTACCTGACAACCAAGTAAAAAAAACAAGGAAATCATATACCAATGTTGATCCATAAATATGCATACTTTATTTATATGTAAAAAAAAAAAGGCCTCCCAATGAACTGTGACTGCCCTTTCTGGACCAGGCCTATGTCTGCTGATGTAATTTCTGAAAGACTGTGCTGTGAGTTATTTCAGGCTGGAGGTCACAGGTGGAACAACAACAATATGCTGCCGACCGCTTTGGCCGAATTCCAGATCCATAAAGCGGATGATAATGGAGACTCGATGATGTGCTGGAGAGCTAGGGACAAGCCTTTTTAAACGCACCACAGAGGACAGAGGATTGATGGAGTGAATATGAAAAGGGCCAGGCAGTGGAATAGACTTTCACTCACCAGAATTATCTTACCAAGAAACACCTGTGCGATGGAATCACTGCTGCTCTGTCTGGACGAGAGCAGTGAAGACTTTTACAATTACAATTTGTGTATTGCCTAGTAAAGTGAGACACATGTTTGTCTATGGCGCATCCACAAGAACATCAGAGAATTAATAAATACGAATTGACTTTCTTTCCCCTTAAACTAGGTCACTTATTTACATAGCGTGTGCAAAAACAGATGGATCAAGGAGCACCATTGAATTATTTGGAAAGAATTCAGGGAGTCCGTGTGCTTCTAAATGATATATGTTGATTACTGCTCACTTAAAAAAAAACAACAAACATTATATTACCTTCTGGACTTTCATATCACTATATCTTTCCATTTTATGACACGCACTGGCTATAAATGTATATCTGTACTATGTGTTTCTTGAGAATAAAAAATGGGTGATATAGTATTATATAGTTCTTTGTTGGTGGTTAGTTCCCTGTTGCATCAGTAAGTAAAGGTATCTGTCATTAAAAAGTCAAATGACAGTTTTTGACTTTCTCCGTCCTTAAACAATCCTGTGCTCTCACTGACTATAAATCAAAGAAGTCAACACCCGGCATTTGAAAGTTGTGCTTTACTTGCAAAAGTCTCCATATAGTATCACACTACATTCAAATTAATTATGTTTACAATGTATTTTTATTTTTTTTATGTCTGTCATTATCCTGGAGTTAAAGTGAGCTTTTTTGGGTTACACTAATGGTACATGTTTGCTCTGGGCTAAAATTAGTCTGCTTGAGGAACGGGGCTGCGCAACAACCTGAAGTGCATGTTCTCCTCTTGTTAGACGCTCTGATTGGCATAATCAGGTTACAAGGAAGCTGAAAGCAAAAGCCAATCAACAGGAATTAACATCAATGCTACCATAAGCATCAGTGAAGTCAGCAGCTCGGTATCCGAACAGCATCTAGGGAACGTGAAGCACGTGAGGCTCTCGCTATCGGTCCCACCTGAGCTGAACAGGAAGTGGCTGCCACAGAGCGCATACTTTAGCTTTTTAAGAGTTTTGCAGTGGTGGGTGTAGAAAATAGCAGTTGCAGACAGATTTGAGGTGACAAGGCTCGTACAAAGCCCTGTCAGAAGCCGAGATGTGAAGAAAGGCTGTCAAAACGCAGCGGAGTCTGCATGCTGTGGCCTTTTGAAGGAGCTTGTCATTACAGCAAATTGTTTCTTCAGGTTTGATTTCTAATTTAGTCGTCTATTTACAGCGATCATGTGAACATTGGGATGACGGTGGAGCCGAATCACGTTCTCAAAAGTTTTGGAGCATTTCAGGAAAATGGCAGCTGTGCAGTGTTTAATTACCTGCTCGGACCAACTGGAACGGTAAGACAAAGTGACAGCGCTTTAGACGGTAGGCGGTCTGTTAGTCTGTGTATTGATATAATGTCAAACTGTTTGATTAAGGAGTCTCAACTCACAACCGCCAATCAGAAGCTGTCTCTAATTTTGCTAATATTTGTGTAAATTCAGAGTGCAGGTTATAATCTTCAGTTTAATTCCAAGTCTGGGAGTGAGGCAGGACAGTGTAATTGAGTCACATACATAAAGAATAATCCCTCCCATGATAATGCAATTGTTCAGCTAGAGAGGTTTCACACCAGGTGTCTAAAAAGGGCCTATTCACACAAGAAACACTAGTAACAGTTACATCTCAGTGCGTCTCATCTGAGTTTTATTTACACACACACCATTGATTCCGGCACATTTCAGACTCTCCTGCGATGGGTAGCCTTAACACACTCCTCATTTACAAATATTACTGTAACCAGCTCAGGTATCATCTGTCTGTGCTGTGATTTAGATTAGCATGCTTCCCATGGTGCCAGCTTGTTTACTCCGACAGGACACAAACAGCGCCCCCCGCAGAGCCTGAGCGGCCTTGTGGGCCCATCACAGTCTTAATTAACACTGTCCCCAGGGCCCCTGCCTCAGCACGGCCCCTAATAAACCATAACCACAGCAGCATAGATCACACAAATGAAGACTTGCCTGGCTATTTAAACCTGTCACACTTCTACCACCTCCCGTGAACACGCAATTCTCAACACCTTCAACACCCACAGTACTACTGCTACAGGACAAAGAGGCAGAAAATACTTCAACAGCTATTTCAACAAAGTCAAAGTGCAGTAGTTTTACAAATAACTAATACATGAACCATCTCTATTCCCTAATCCATCCATACATACATCACATTATTTGAATGTTTTTACTTTATTTTCTCATTCCTGCTACCCTAAGGATGGAACATGTATGTAACTATGAACCATATAGTTTAATGACACATACCACATTCTGTTCAGATTTTTAGTGAAGCATTCACATTCTCACCTCACAGATTGGACCTTCTGATACCCAGATGGAGAACCAAAGACATCTGAAATGGTTTGTTATGATTAAACGTGTACATATACAGTACAGCTGGTAGTGGGAAAAAAAGTATTTTGAAATATTGAAAGCATTATATTTCAATATCATAATGACAGAGTAGTGTCCAAGTCAGTATATTTCTGTAATGCTCCATCTGTGAGTTATGTCTTAGGGGCTGTCAGTGAGCTAAGTCATTAAGTAAAGAGACAATGATGTTCAGGATTAGACAACTCTCAAGATTGAGTCTTGATAGTTTAACTCTAACACATAATTCACACTGACTGCGGTACGGACCACACTCGGTGTGAATGACAGTGAAAAGGCGCGGGGTGGGACCAGGCGAATGAGGCAAAAAACGTTTGGCATCTGTTCGCAGTGCGTTAACCAATCAGGAGCCTGCTTTTGTAAAAGTGATGTGGTAATGACATAGTGATTGAGGAGGAGATCAGATTTAAACCCTGAACTGTAAAAGCATTGGGCAGAAATTGTTTAAAATTTCAAAGAAATGTGGGAAGAATGGGCTGTGGGACCATTGGGCTGACCCCCACATGGGAAGGTCACGCTGTAATTGAACCATACTTTGGGTTATTAAACCAGCCGCTCGAATTCATAATTTACTACATATTGCAATAACAGTCGATATTCAACATGCTAGTTATTTGAGGAAGAATCCAGCAAGTATGTCAGTCTTGGTTCGCTGTGGTGATCCCTGAAGGGAAAGGAACCATATTCCATAGACCATATTTCTTGAATGTGGACCATTTAAGTCATAAGTGACAAATTGCTAGAAAACTAAGAGAAAGTGTGTGAAGTTTTGTGGTGGTGAAGAGGAGTGGCAGGCCCTGCAGACAGCCGCTCCCCAGTGACCAGCACAGCCCCCGGAAACGCATCATTGCCTCCCCCTATTACATCCACTGCGCTACAGGCAATTTTCTCTTGCTGGCTAAGGATCCTCTCGCTCCTGACGCCCACAAAAGACAGATTGTATTAAAGAGGACTGCCCCAGCCGCTGCATGAGCTCAGCTAACATATTTGTCCAGAGCAGAGATGTTTTGAAGCTTATTCAGAAGCATATTTGCATACTGATGTACACAAAGTGGCCAAAGTACACCATTTCACTGTTGGCTGCTCTAAGTTTGCTGAAGAGACAAGGACAAATCTAGAGCCCAAAAATGTAATCTTTCTGCTGCAATCTGAGAAACACACACCTCCACATACACCTCCAGTTTTAACTTAGCTGAAAGCGACTGACTAACAATGAACTTTCTTTAGCTTCCTCCCATCACCCAAAGATGCCAAAACGCATTTGAACTGGGGACTGTGCAACATTATATATATGTGAATGGTTGTCTACATTCTTTGCAGCCCGTAAACGATTAGAAAATGTATAATTATTAATTAATTCTCAAATTATTTGATTATAAAAAATACAAGGAGAACAGTTCTTGCAAGGGATCTGTACCTTGAACCATTACTGACATTACAAACTAGAGCGCAGACCTCCACCAAAGAATTTACACTGATCTCTCACAAAATTCAATCAAACGTTCTTGTGTCATTTCTGACCTTCCTGAAAATTTCATTCAAATCCATTCAGTACTTTTTGTGTAAAGTTGCTAAAAGATAAAGACAGCAGCTGTTACAAGTGGGGCCAACTGCTGTATTGTGAACTTGTTATAGTTTTATTGTAGGGGCCACCGGGCCTGTGTGTGATGTGAGTGACCTCTCCTGTGTGCCAATGAAAGCCCGTGGTAGGTTTTTAAAGAACGCATTTATCTTGCCATCACGCAATCTTTTACAATTCACTCTAGATTGCTCCTAAAAGAAATGCTTAACAGTCCTAATTTTTTAGAAATGTCCTAGTTGTGTTGGGTTTATGCTGACAATGTCCCCTTAACCTTAAAGACAAACACACACACATCCACACCTTACATTTCACCGACCTTTTTCATCTCTCTCTTACCATCATTGTGAGGCTCCTCTGGGCTGTTGGCTGTTGTAGGGCCCCTATTGACTGTAGTGTGCCCCCTGCTGGTTACATTGGGGCCCCTGCTGTAGTGTAAGTGTGTGGACCACTGATGAGCCTCTGTGTGCTGTGAGTGATCCGTGCTGCGTGCCAATAAAACCGCAGGGTAGTTTTATAAGCTGAGAATTATCTTGCCAACACGCTTTTGGATCTGGCTAGCACTTTTGTTCTCTGTGACAACACTCAATAAAGCTGCCTTCTGAGCAGAGAGACACAAATGTAGTGGGTTCGACCCTGGTTCCAGCTGCTCACACAGGCTCATGGAACAGCACTATAATCCAGAAGCCTCCAAAATGCTTTAAAAGCCATTGTTCTGCTTTTGTTCCTCGTGAGCCAATAATGTCTGTCACTGTGGCACTGGCAATTATTTCACTCCTACTGGCAGCTGTTGGTTTTCAGAGCACACAGATAATGCTTGGTGGTACTTAGACAGGCAGAGGCAGTGGTGAGGAAAAAGCCGTGAGCAGTGAGTGACAGCCTGGATGAATTCTACTGCAGGCTTTGAGGCTACTGTACATGATTTATTTCCTTTTATTAGAAGCCAAACAGAGGCTCGGAGAGGCAGGCCTGAGGCGAGAGCACAGGTTTGGAGTCTGCAGTCTGGGAGATGCGTTTGTGTGCTGTCGGTGTGAAGCAGCTCAGAGCACATGAAGGCGGTTGAGGCTGAGTGGATCTCGAGGTGGGTCTAGGATCATAGACTGCAATGAACTCCCACCTTGCAGGTCTCATTATCCTGCAATTGCACTCTTGCTACTCAATCATGTACTAAAACGTCTATAGACAAAGAGGCATGCCGCTGTATACTTTATTGTAATTATAAAAATGTTCTTCTTCTACTTTGGCTTCCAGTGTTTGTTTTACACAAATGAATAAGATAGGGTCAGAATAGCATATTTCTAGTTATTATTGCTAAAATGCCAGTGAGTTTCCCTTGGAAAAAAAATGGGTGCAAACAAAAAATTCCTACAACTGTGCCTCCACTGTTAATGATGAGGTAAGATTTTATTTGTACAGATTGTTCCATGTCAGAATTAGCCTTTGACTGATAAAAAGGGCAGACTACACTGCTCTACATAATTGCGTAATGCCCTTTATGACACTGTCCGGAACCCCTGTGAGCACTTCAGTTAACAACAAATGAAGTCTGCTCTGGTGAAATGTACTACAAACATTTCACATATTTATAATCTGCAACATACAACGTGAAATCTTCCTGCATGTTTTATGAGCTACAGATTCAAGGTAGACATTCTTGGACAAGCAATTCAACAAACTTTCCTAGAAGGTTATGTTATGAAAAAGCCTCAACATTTCTTCTCAGACCTCCATCCATCCATCCATTTTCTAACGCTTGTCCGAAACCGGGTCGCGGAGGCAGCAGTCTAAGCAGGGAACTCCCGCCTTCGACCACCGCCCGATCCACATTGCACCATGGTACCTCCCGCGGGTGGTGGGTCCACGGGAGTCTTCTCAGACCTTCATGATACATTTTGAGGATTCCAGTGTGTGATCTCTAACCCACAATTTATTGCTGGGTCATTCTTTCTGGCTATTTGACTCAATGTATGTATCTGGTGATAAGAAAAGAAATATGAATAGAATATTTTCTTACTTTGGCTTTTGACAATGGGCTAACCCAACCCCTGTTCACCCAGTGACTTACTTTTAGACAGGAGTCCTGGTTATTGTCCAAGGTTGTGCATCTGTCACTGGACTCAGTCTCAGATAAAAGTGGTAGGCTCAGCCTCTTATGGCAGCTGTAAAGACCTCTGCTTTTGCTGGTGATATTTCGGTCTTTTTTTTGGAAGGATCTCTGTGTGTTTTGTCTCTAGTGTATTTTCATATTTGGCCAGTTACTCTTTTAACCTTGTCATGATCTTCTGAATCAGCCAGATCTATCAAAACACATCAACTCCAGCCAATGAACATGCTAGACCGAAAGCCCATTTGTCATTTCGCCATCGTAAAACTTGGGCTCCTCTTTCTAACGGCCTCATGTTCTCTCTGTCTTGCCGAATCCAGTCATGTCCTCCAGCTCGTCCCACGGGTTACTTCCTTGGCTCCCTTGGTCAGCTCTTGTCCTTTAAAATGGAACTGTTTGCTCTACCTGATAGTCATCCTGTCAGTTTGTTCTTCTTACACTCCTCTTCCTTGATTTGTTATTGGGCCTTGAGAGTTGCTGGACACCACTGTTAACGTGACTGGTCCAGCTGTTTAAAGGTCCAGATGAGACAAAGAAAAATGTTTGAGTGCAGACAGTGCAACCACATGCAACAGTATTACCTTCACATCAGAGGTAAGATCGGGCCTAAAAAATCCAGCCCGACCCGATCCAGGCCCGCGAGTATTAAAGCCCGACCCAGCCCGAGCCCGGCCAATTAACTTGATTTGCAGGCCCAAGCCCGAAGCAAACCCGAAATCACTTTTGCCAGTACAGCTGTTTAAATGCCTGCTCAGCGTCGAGGTGCCAGTCTTTTTACTCTCGTATGAAAGCAAAGCACCACATTGACGCAAGTTTCTGTAGCATTTTCAATTAT
>JAVQKC010036270.1:0-12033 GCA_036025475.1 Philypnodon macrostomus
GGGTGAGGAGGGTGAGGAGGGTGAGGAGAGTGAGGAGAGTGAGGAGGGTGAGGCGAGTGAGGAGAGTGAGGAGAGTGAGGAGGGTGAGGAGGGTGAGGAGAGTGAGGAGAGTGAGGAGGGTGAGGAGGGAGGAGGGTGAGGAGAGTGAGGAGAGTGAGGAGGGTGAGGCGAGTGAGGAGGATGAGGAGGGTGAGGAGTGTGTGGAGCAGGTTGGTGAGAGTGTGCTGGCCAGGCCCCAGTGGAGCCATCGATCCAGGCTGGCCTTACATCAGAGACAGGAAACTTGAGCTACATGCTTCATCACAATCCCTAAGGAGTTCTCCCTGCTTCTCAGCCCCATCTTGTTCTCGTGCGCAAAATATACTTGTCCTCAAAAAAATACTCAATACATTTTTGATCCCACGGTAAAAAGCAACAATTTATTCAAACAGAACTTCAGTAAAAACAGCACACAGTTGGCATCAAGGCTGTATGTAGTGTCTATAGTTTTGTTTTCAACTGCAGCTTCAAACCCTTGTCAATCCATCTTCTTATAGTTGAAGCTGATTGTGTCTAGGGCTAAGTGCACAGAGCCATTTATTCACATTCATTACGTTGCTAGTGAATGTTTGTGGTGCAATGTACATGTATTGTAATTCTTGCCTGTCTGCTTAAGCTATTGTTTCAATGGAGGAGGGGTGTTATGGGGTGCCCCACCATGTGACTTGGGGGTAACAAGGTTAGGTTATTGAATTTGTTTAGGCGTCAGTGTCTCCTCTGGGAGTGAGCTTAACCCCCCACTCTCAGGCTAAAATATCTCTGCTGCCCATGATGTGTGAACACTTTCACATGGCTCTTAACTACATTGTATTTACCTCATTAAGTACAATGTAATACACTGTGTAACAAACAGTAATAACGTGTAACTACATTGCACCTAACACCAACCCAAATCATTCTGTATGTACAATGTAATTACATGTTGTTACAGTTTGTTACACAGTGTATTACATTGAACTTAATGAGCTAGCTACAATGTATGGCTTTATTTACTTCACTTTAAATAATGTTATCATTTCATCATCATAACAGCTAAGCACCACAGCGCTTAAATTTCAGGTTGGCACATTCGACAAATTAAATAATCAGGCTAAGCAAACTCAGATCAGAACTATCCCCCTTTAATAATATTATTTGGCATTAATGTCAATTTTATTTCTGGATATACAGGGGAAAATGCTGTTTCTTATCTCATGCGGTATCAAAAAACATACAATGGAATACAAAATATACACTAAGAAAAAAAATAAGAAGTATTAACGGAGAGTTTTCAGTTATTTAAAAAAAAAAAATCACAATTGACTGGAGCCTATTCCAACTTAAAGGCTTAAAGGGCACACCGTGCATTGGTCAACTTGCTGCAGGGCTGACACAGAGACATTATCCCTGAACAAAATGTGAGATTGTAGTCAGTCAGCCTGAGAATCAAACCCATGACCATGAACCATTGTACAAAAAATACAATACACCCCAAATACTAATATTTACAAAATATAATATGCAAATTTAAACCATTGTAAGAGCTCTAGAGTCACCAGATGTGTAAAAAACTGCTAATTCAGAACTTTGAACTCAATTGCTCTGAGAAAAAAGCCAAATGCCATCACGGAGACCACACATTTAACACAACACATCAAGATTGTCTCAGATTTCTACCATTTTGCTTGAAATGTCTTAATGTATTGATTTCTTCTGCTGATATCATGCCTGTCTGATTCACATACACATAATATAACACATAAAACCAGCATTATGCCTTGCATCAAAAAGTTTAACAGTATTATGTGAGACAATGCCCGCTCTTTCTTCTTCATCTCCTCCTCTTGGACTTCCTGTTTGTCTGCTGACCAGATCAATGCTGATGGAATTCCCTAGACTGGTGTGCACAATGAAAGGAATATACACTCTATATTTCTCCATGAATAATACATTTACTCCGATGCTCAATGATGTTAGTGTGACGTGAGTGCACAATAGTGGGAAAAAACTTCAGTAAAAAGTAAATGAATAATTATTACTTTTACTCTGCTGTTACTAATGGAAAAGGGTATTTTAGAGGTAATATACATGCATTGATTTGAGTGTTTTTCCTCTGGTAAATGTTTAAATCCAAGCTTGTAAACACAATGCATTAGAAATACAACTTGAGAAAAGGGTCAAGCAGGCATAGAGCCACATTAACCCTTGTAGGACTTGTAGGGGCTTTTGACCATCCTTGTAAATATCTCAACATCACAGGTAACTTTAGCAAAGACATATTAAAGGATAAAACTAACAGAAGCAGAAAGCAGAGGATTTAAAGTGAAGTCTGGTAGGTTTCTGGGGCCACAATATATATATATATATAGTATGGGCATGTCCAAAAAATGCATATTCCTTTAAGTGCCTAGCTCTTTCCACCTGCTGGCCACTCCCACTTCCCCACTACAGCCAATGCAAACAATGGGAAGCTGGGGTAATTAGCATAATGTCGGTCCTTTATAATGGCGGCTTTTTCGTAGTGCTCTTAGCTGTGCTCAAGTTATAGGGAATACATTTGGTTTCATTATCTGGACAGCTATCGCCTACTCTGTTCTGTCCTTTAGCTTAGGTGTGAAATCTTGTGCCAACTTCTCATTCTTCTTTAGTTCTCGCCGTGCCTTCCACAACCGCCACAGTGAGTAAATGGTCATCATGATCAATATCTATTTCCTGTGGTGTCAGATTGCAGAATAATGTTCATATTGAACCATTGTTTCAGCAGACTCCCACCACCAGAGGTTTTTTTTCTCCTTAAGCCTCCACTGTTTCCGTGGCCGAAGGAGAGAAAATCCCTACAAATCAAATTAAGCAAATGATTTTCAGGCAGGTCATTGATCATCCATCTCCCTCGGCTGACCTAACTGTGGGATGGTAACACTTTAGTCTGGGCATCTGAGAAGGGAATGTGGTCCTAATTGGGTTTGGGATTCCTGTTTATCCTGCACAGATCAGCAGTGTTAATAGGTGGAAAGTCTTTATCGCCCGGAGAAAAGGGAAGCCCAGTCTAAAACACAATTCAAAAGTAAATAGAATTATAAAATTATGAAACAATAAACCTTGCAAAAATCAACATTTTGATATCTGGGCAATATACAGTTTTATTCTTTTGTTTCCTATTTAAATTTGTATATATGAAGTGTAATACTGCTGAATGGATCTATACATTTTATAATACAACTTTACATTACATTTACATTTACAATACATTTTAATTATTTCTTTGCTAAGACAACATCATGTTTGCAGTTTGATAAAAGTACATTATTATTTATTACAATGCAAAGCAAATCAGAATGTGTTACGACACATGAACACAAATAAAAAAGAAACTAATATTTTCTGAAAAATGCTTCTATATCCATTTTTCGTCACTCTGCCAAGCTTTAGATCTGAGATAATTCCAGATTATATTTCTAGTGATGGGAAAGACCCGAGCTACTTCCCATTTAACTATGTTTCTCTTTCCTTTAGATTGTGGAATTTCCCTTTTCATATGAATTCAATTTTACCATGTTAGTTACAGTGATTCACTTCCCTGGTAATGTTTTTATACTACAAACCAGCTCATGTAAAATGCATTTCTACATCAGTAAACTGAGTTATTACCCTTATGGGAAAAAAAAAGCTTGAACTAATGTAAAGCGCTAGTGAGCCAATCAATGTACAGTGTGTGGTAAAAGCCTGAATGGGGAGGGGCTATGCCTAAAAGCATGCTCTTTTATGTTTTAATCAATTTATGGGTGTACTGGTCATCCTGTTTAAGACAATAAACTTGTGGATTACTTTGAAATACTGTGTTTTCTATTGACCGGCCGTGTTTATGATGCCAGCACTGAAGGCGGGAATGAGTTGAGGCCTGAACAACACTAATGCATTGTGGTTGTTAACCTGGACGTGGAACTATGTGGGCAATCTTTACTGGACACTGAGCCTCTAATCTATAATAATGTGCATCTTAGACAACAATAATCAATTCCCAACAAAGAAGATGGATGGTCACTTTTCAAACTTGCCACTTCGTTTATCAAGTTACAACTTTTTTAGAAAAATATTTGCCATCACTCTTAACCCTGTGAACCCTAAGCCTATTTTGACGCCCACTACTCGAAAAATGCATACCCATAATGAATGAATGACTATATTTCAGCAACCCCAAGGTGTACGTATTTGAATAATCTTGGTGTCATTATATGCATAGGTGTTACTGATATAGATAAAATGAACATGGCACACAGCAAACATGTAAACAAAAGTCTATGTTCACCTAAGACAAAGGCAGTTTTAGAATCAGCAAGCCTTTGGAATGTTGCTGATGAATAAAATATAAATACAACATGTGAACATTATCTCACAGTTTTAATCCTAGAAGAATAAATCTAGAGCAGGCAGATTATTGGCAAAATGCCAATTTTGGCACTAGTAGGCACAATCTGTGCTATTTCATTTTTTTGATCAATAGATGATAAATTGTATATACTTAAATACATTTGCATATCTTATAATATAAAATGCTTTTGTTATTATTTAGCTTCTATCCGTGATGCTTTGGTCTAGAGTGCATTTTTGGAATCTGTAGTTTCTCTGCTTTCATTTCTGCAATTGAACCAGAAACGTCGACAAAGTGAACTGTAATTTAGTGTCTTTGATCGTCATCGTTTCTTCTGGGTTTTCCTCTCTGGGGTTGTCGCATCAAATTATCTGATTATATTGGATTTTCGATAACTTTTACACCAGATGCCCTTCCTCACATGACCCCCTCATTTAATCCAGGCTTGGAACTGATTCACTGTACACTGGTTTGTGACTCTTTGTGGCTGGAATATATCATTTCAGACAATATTACTGTAAATGCATAAAACTAATGGATCTGCTCAGGTTAAAGACTAAATATTCAGTGGCATAGCCAGAAATGATACTTTTGGTGGAAAAATCAGAGGTTGGGACTGACATTGTGATCACAATAGTGTCACTTGGTCTTATAGTATTATAATACCTTTTGCAGGGACACTTTTTAGTGTTTACTATGTACTGACACTTCGTAGTGACACACTGAAGTGAACACTTTGTAGTGCACGCTTTGGAGTGTACACTTTGGAGTGACACTCCGTAGTGCACACTTTGTTGTGACATTATGTAATACACGCTATGCATTTTTATGTAGTTGTGCACACTATGTAGTGCACACGTTGCAGAACATGTGTAAATGTAATAGAGGTGTTATTTAGCCTATTTAGTGCTGTTCACACTGTTTAATGGCCATTCAGAAATTTTCACATGTTTTGGGAGTGCCACTGGCTCACCCATGACCACTGGAAACATTAGCTACTGTTGACTTTCCTCACCTCAGCTCTTCTGCAGATCTGGAACTTCTCCTTAAACTGATCTTATTTTATTCTCACATTGCCCGTTGCTCTTGTGTCTCTCTTTCATACTCACAGGAAGTGTCAGGTCAGGCCAGGTTATTTCAGGCCTAATTGGGAGATTGATGTTCCTCCCGAAACCTGGCACCTTGACATGCCTTTTATCCTCCCTTCACTTCCTCCACTTCGGCGAGAGCCAGACATGTTGACGGCACGCTGCTGAAACACACGCAACTGTCCTTTTTTAGGACCTCTCCAGCGGCCATTCAAAGGTGGCATCTTCATTATCACATCTCAAGCAGCAGGTACACCTGTGAATAACACCTTAATGTACAATTTAACTGAGACTGCATTTAATGTTTCAAATGGTCTAACATGGGCTATTGTTGAGAATTTGGCTTGGCCACGGTACAGAAGTAATCTGAAACCTGAAACTTACAGCCATCACTTTGACAACACCAGCAACACAGACAGATGCTATAGACAAAGACCAGTAGAGCATGCCATATTCACTGATGTCTTTTAAAACAGGAATGTGAGGAATTGATGGGAATCAGCAATTTCACTATAGAGCTAATGGGTTATTATGGTGAGTTAAATTGAGAGAAACTATTATTTGTATTTTTATGATATGGTATAATCGAACGCATTATGTTGTAACCCTAACCCTAACCCAATATTCACCATTTCTGCACAGATGGGTCTTGCAAAATTTAATTATGTTTTTACTTACCAATAACCTATAGTAAACTAGGCTCAGTTTACTTAACCAACAATCATTATATAAAGTGGAATCCAGCCACATGACAGTATACCCCAGGATAAATGGAAAGCATTGCGTCAGAATGGTTTAAAACCCATGCCATTTCAATATGCAAATCACTGCCTAATTAACCGTGGCATCTCCACAAAGGAAACTGTATAAAGCAGACATTCCCAAAGTCAAGAGTGCCACACCCCCTTCAGTATCCAGAAATCATCTGTTGCCCTTCTAATCCTAACTCTTCTGTCAAAATGCAAAATTTATGTAATCTATTTAATCAAAACTTCTACTGAAAACATTGGATACAGCACGCTTTAATAACTTTAAATGGCTTGAGGTTTATATTTAATTGAATATGATATAATTGTCTAAAATTATTTCTAAAGCGCCAATGTAGGGGTTTTGGGAATCACTGGTATAAAGTATTTGTGTTGCAAAGATACTCTGGTAAAGGTATGTGACTGGCATTTAATCAGTCAAGTTCATTAATTTGTGTAATGGTGTCTGTGTCTTCTCTTGTAGCGCCTAAAGTTTAATGGTTTATTTGGGCTTAGACACAAAAATAACAATAATGGGGGAAAAGCCTGCACATGGGCTTCCACTTTGTGTACCTACACCATTGGCCAAAGCTAAATGCCCATCCATGACGAGATGGGCAGCTGAAATTACCAATTAGTTTACCAATTGGCTGCAGCGTATTCGATTGGTTTGTAATTAATTCTAGTTACTGGCCCGTAGAGCAGGACGGATGGCGCCAAGGCTTTGTCCCACTGACACACTATCCCACCGAGCTGCGCCTCAGGGGGGAGCAGCGGACATCAATACAGGGGGCCTGCAGCTACTGCGCGCTCCCACCCACACAACAATCGCACAACACAGACACACACTTGTACACAACTTTCACCCACACAATACAGGGACACACATGGACAGGGTACATGGACCCTCTGAAGCGCTTGGTTGATTCCAGAGAAACTTCAACCACCTGTGAAGGTGCTGACGACAAACAAAGACAACAGAAATCTTATATTTCGAGACCTTGACCTCTGTGTGTGAAGAAACAGGCAGATATATGGACAGATGTGCCACAGCTGTCAGAAAAAATACATTATTATGCAAATGTTTTATTATTATTGATAACCTGTGCTTCAAGCTGTATTCTCACAAGATGTGTGTATTCTCACAAGAAAAGAATGCTTACAAACTCCATCTTGTACACCATCAGTACTTACATTTTCAGTTTGAACCACTGATGGGATAACAATGGTGTGGGATTATTGCAGAGAGTGGGCAGGTTTGAGCCTCCAATACTTTTTAGTAACGTGTGCTGCTATATCTTTACAGACATGTTCTGAAAAAATCTTGTTTGTAGCATGATGTTGTTTGGCTTTGTCATGAGTTGAATGATTGATTAAAACGGTAGTCATTAACTTAATTGAATTATCTCCAAATACTCTTCTAAAAGTCCAATTCTGAGTGAAGCTGAAGGCTGTGTTTGTAGTTGAGATAACTCTTTATCTCAACTACAAATGCAGCCCTGATATAAGTGTTTGTTTGTGTTGTATTGCAAAATGCAAAGTGAGCAAGAAGCCCTTGTACGTCATCTGGATCCAGGACATAGGCCCTTTGCCCTGGCCTCTAGGTAATTCAATGTTTTCACCTGGTTTACTCCAGGAGCACATTAGTTTTAAATTAGTTCAATTAATGAACATTGGGGTTTGAAAGGCACTTATCAAGTGAAATGTGTATTGTGCATCCGATGGCAAGATGCATGACTTTGTGGTGTGTGTGTGACTCAATGATACCTCCCACACTGAAGGTCAAGACTTCCACACCAGGAGCAGCAAAAAGAGAGGTTGAAACAAATCGATGCCTCAGATAAAAATACACCGCACCTCTGCTATAGATCCTTTTATAAACACTCACAGAGACTCACAAACATCTCCACACACCCTCAAACAAATGACTTAATGAAAGCGATATCAAAGCAAGAGGCCGCAGCGGCGACTGTTGGCTTTTAGGATAACCATAGTGTAATGAAAGACCATTAAAAGATCATAACAGATTAACAGGCGAGGACTAGATTGTTGCTCCGGTCTAAACCACCTGCAATCAAGAAACAGTAAAACAGGACAGAGTGGAGGTAAAGTTACTGCTTATAGTGACACATCCGCACACACAAGGGAGAAGGCTGCGGTGGTGGGTGGGCAATGGTCCAGTGATAAGACCCAGAACTAAGATCCAGACCGGAATGAATCTCAACAATGAATTTATGTGATCTTTGAAAGAAGTTGAGCTCTACATTGCTTTTAGTAATACACAGGTCCACTAGTGAAAGACAACTGTTCAAGACATGGTAGTGTGGATACTGGTGACACTATATATACTCAAATATATTCCGAGGAAGTATCTTAAAGGGGTACAATTGTTTTATTCACCACAGAATACAAAAGGACAGTGTCATATAAATATCCATTCATATAAGCCTTATCATTTGGTAGATACACAAAAATGAATCGTTTAAATGTATGTATTGGACCAACAAACAGATTATTTACTGTTTATTATTTTGTCTAAGACATGGACCCAGAACACCGTCTGTTCCGTGACCCATTGTACTTCTATTTTTTGGCCTGCTACTCTGTATAAAATCATTATCTATATCTATTATTATATACGATCCAGAAAATCTCCTGTGGCTATTGTCCATGGCAGCAGCAAATCACTTGTACTGGTACTTTGGTACTTTGGCAGTTTTTGTGGCTTTTTTGCCCCTATCTGTTAGAGATGTGAGAGGAACTTTTGAAGCAGAAGGCAGGGTGAGACTTTTGGCAAATTGTCGAGGTCCAGATTTGAACCTAAATGTCAGATTAAGCTATACGCACTAAAGACATATAAAGCGACTCCTGATAGCACCAACGACCACACTGAGAGGAAGCCCCCATATCATCCTTTTATGATGATACCATATATTTGCTGGTTCTCCTTCAAACAAGAATATCATTATTTTATATTAAAAAAATATATATATATTGTTGTGTTTAATGCTTTCCAGTACATGAAGAAACAACAGATGACTAAGAGCTCTGCAAGGAAATAAATGTCTGTTTGTTCAAGAAAATGAATGAGCAACACATCTGATCTCACCGCACTCCTCATCATCAGAAGAGACAGATGAGTCAAATCACCGCTGCAGAGCTAAAATCAATGCTTTCCTATATTTCACATGAGACAAACATGAATGTGTAAACCAAAAACTAAGCCGACCCCATATCCCAACAAGAACAGACAGACATATTAAATTGCTTATGCCATAAATTGCACAAATGGCATTCATCTGTGACAGTGGGTGGTGCCTCTTTGTCCTGTTATGTATTCAAGGCATAAATCATGACCAAGTAGTAGGAAGTAGGAAGTCATCATAACAAATAGGGCATTTATTCATGGGGTTAAAGGGCCACTGTGCAATTTAGGCCATTTAATTAATCATCTCAAAAGTGCTTTGCTAATGTATCAGGTTTTATGTGGAGTAGGGCTGGTGATATGACAAAAAATCTCTTTTTTTAATCATGACAATAGGGTTGTACATTGTATTGTTTTTGTCTGTTTAGGGGGTTTACGCTATAAGAATGCATTCGAGTTTTTATGACACATTAGCAAACACTCTAAATACAACATAAATAAAATAAAATAAATAAAATACTGTATTGCCCAGCTGCTCTATAGGTTCATATCACAGAATGGCTCCTTGATGCCTGTGTTGAAAATGTACTATAACACAGACAAAACCACAATCAATTGCCAGAGCGTGTCAACAAGAATCAAGCAAGCCGAGGTTAAATACTCACACCATATACTTAATGTTGTATGAGATGTCCCCATTTCACTGGGAGTCTATGGGAGCGGCCCACAGGACAGAGGGAGATAGAGCAGGTCCGGGGCGCTCAGAGCACGCCTGTGGCAAAACTCCGTCAGATATTGTTTGTGTTTAGCGGTGAGGCCCTTATGAAGAATTGATGATGCTCTCTATGTGCTGTGCTATCATCAGGACAAGACTGGGAGAAGAATCAGAGCATGGCAGAAAAAATTTTTTTTAGAATTTCCTCTGTGCGAAATGTCACCATTTATGAGAGCCATCCATTAGCTCCCGCTACAGGGTGCACTCCTGCATGCCTCTGTGACCAATGCACTCAGAGAGGTTAGGGATGGAGGCAAGAGGAAAAAACAAGCAAAAAATATGGACTAAGACTTGTCTGTTGCCACACATAACATTGAATGGGTGTGTGTCACTTCAGTTCACACACAAAACAAGAAGATAGATAAAAACGCACACATTTTTCTGTGTCTAAAAAAACTCAAAATCGGTCATACTCATCAAGAGCATGTAAATAGAAGAAACTGATTAAATATATATATAATTTCTGAATTTCTGAAGTGTAATGCTGTTCAGCTACATAGTGCAATGACTAGTGGATGGCAAAAATATGAAATAAAATTCTTCAAAGTGAGCAGAACCATGGTATTGTGAAGAGACCAAATATTGCAGCTATAAAATTAGACACCAACTTTCCCATTGACACAAGAAACGGCACATATACAGTATTAGACTCCTTGTAATAGTCTATGTGACTATAGTAATACATAATAAACAAGACATGACAAAGAGTTAAGGATAAGCACTCCAACACAGAAACACACAGAGGCTGATCTTCTTACAGGGCCTGGCTGTCTAGCTAACCACAATCCTGCTCCCTGCAGCGCTGACCACAAACCAGTCAACAGAGGCACACTGGGCCTTATCCTGCATGACACACCGGTCGATAATCATACACACCACTGTGACTGTGATACCTGCATTGGACAGCAGCAAACAGGGCTGTGCATTCACATCAACAGTCATTCACTCTATGAAATTAGATTCAATCAGACTAACTTTAGATTTCTGTTTCTGATCATTTTGTGTAACGCACGTTTGAAAAGAATAATAAAAAAAATAATATGATAATGCCAGAATAAAACTCCAAGACATAAACTGTTTATCTAGACAAAAAAAACTCAACCAAACAACTGAGGCATCTGTCTTTGTGAAATACCATAAAAAGCAACCTGTACTGTCCTCCATTTACCACACCAATAAAAAGTCTGACGCATCCAGAACAACCAACCACATAGTTTTTCCAGCGAATCAAAGACAAACTCTCAAGTAAATAAATGAGGTAGACTTTAAGTCCTTTGGAGAAATCAGATGCTTTGTGTTTGAATTTGAATATGGAAAATAGGCTATATGTAGGTAAGTTTGTAGTAAAACATGAGTTCTGTGTGGTGTGGTGCACAGCAGATCAGCAGACCGATAATAACTCTCCCAAAGCACATGACAGTAAACAGAACACACACATAAAAAGGATGAAAGGATGAGACACTTTTCTAACTCAACAGCCCCACCTGCTGGTGAATTTTGTTGGTCACTATGGGCGTTCTAATGCACAAAACGCAGGCTAGAGAGAGACTTATGGTAATGCTAAACTAGTGAATACAATCAAAGCGTCAGGACATAGAGGTTGGGTTTTGAAGCATGTTTGAATATTTCTCAATACAAATAGAGTAACCGAATGCCAAATATATTTCTCCTCAAGGAAACGTCAAGAAGCCTTATTCACAAAACATTTGCCTATTGATGTAAACTATTATTTTCAGAAATTTAAATTTAAAATGGAGTTATGTTAAGTCAAAACCATTTTAGCAAATGATCTCCTCTTGTTTTGGACTTCACCACACACACAAACACACACAAACACACACAAACACACACAAACACACACAAACACACACAAACACACACAAACACACACA
>JAVQKC010036276.1:0-11625 GCA_036025475.1 Philypnodon macrostomus
TAGCTTACCATCATCAGGTGTGACTGTGGAGTGAATGAATAATTCAAAATATGTAAAGCGTCTTTGAGTAGTTGTGAAAAGCGCTATATAAAATTGATGAATTATTATTATTATTAAAAAATATAACATTATCTTGCAGATTTTTTCTTATAATCACATCCTAATATTTTTGTGATATGAATTTATGATGATGTGCTAATCTGGGAAGTTCGTTGAATCATGATACAGTGCACTGCACTCATATATGCTCTGCTCTTCACTCTCATTTTTATTGCAACAAGTGTATATATATATAAAAAATATAGTATCAACATCAACAACACAATATGATGAACATTGGATTGGATTTATGAACACACTGAAAGCAGTAGTCTTCTGCGTAAGACAAAAAATGCAAAGTCAACAAAAATCTAAATTGTTAATATTGATCCTTATATAATTGTGATATATTATTATTATATAATGTTATCAAATCACCCTTGTGTTGTTGTTCCGATCCACTGTTTCCTTGCTTCCTTCCTTCTTCCCTTTAACTGCCTGTCTCCCCTGAGTGAGTGAGTGAGAGACAGACAGGAAGGAAGGCTGTAGAAGTGAAACAGCCATATCAAGAACACTGCCCAAATTGACCTAGAATGAATGGAGTTAGTGATGGGCTGGTGCTAAAGCCCTGCAGATGAAGGCGGAGGAGGGAGCTGCAGACAGAAACCTGGATACTACTATTAAACTCAAGTGCCCCCAGTCTAATAGCCTTTATTTCTGTGTGCCCTGTTAATTAACACACACATATAATACAGTTACAATTGAGCCTTACCTAGAAATAGCTTTTTTTGACCGTATTCTGAAATCAATACTTGGCAAAGACTCTGAATTCTGCTTTTATTAAAGTTTTTGCTGAAAGGGGAAGAGATCTATGAAGAGGCAGCCGAGAAAGTGTGAATTAGAACACAGACCAGCAGGCAGAGACAGAGTGACAGGGTGCACACTTCCAAGGCAATCAAGGGTCCAAATATAAGATGGCACTCACTGGCTACTTTAATAGGTAGACCCTATACCTTAAAAAGGGGCTCTAGTTTAGTATTCTACTGCTATAGACCCATATGCTTCAAGGTTTGCCATTTTGTACATTGAGAAATCTGCTGATTTTGGTTGAAACAAAGATTATTTTCAAGTTACTATAGCATTCTTTTTTTTTTTTTAGACTAGAGATGCACTGAGCCATTTCAATACCAATCCCGATATCTGAGCCTTGTGGTTCAGTAACAGGAACAGTAAGACAGAGAGATTCTACAGTCGACTTTGTAAATTGTAAGTTTGGAGAATTTTCATGTAAGCTTCCGATTAAACTGAGCGTGATGGAGTGGTCTGAATGGTATTCTTAGATAAATATTGTGTGATCCTGATCAGTCCATGATTCTCATTTCATAATACCTTCCACTAATCTGCTCATCTGCCACACTAGTGCTTGTATTAACTAGGCCCACGCTGTCATCCCCGACAGCAAGTTGTATATCGGCGAAACGCCCCCATACGTCTGCCACAACTGGCACCAACGGGCACCTTAATAAGACATTGTGTGGTTTTTAAAATTTATGAAAATGGAGTGTCCTGAACCACTGTCACACTGCTAGTAACCTAGACTCCTCAGAACTGGGGTTAACAACTTCAGACGGAAACCTGTGACCTCGATTCTCACCAGTATTTTAATCCTACTCTGACCTATTTGGGACATTTTGGCACCACCTCAGTTTTTACCTAACATCACCTTCTGTACTCCAAGAGTTTCTGCACGCACAAAAAAAATCCTCCTGTGGGGTTGGCCATAAAATAATATTGTTTTGCCTTTAATGAAGAACAGACAACTTTAATTCAGCTACAATTGCAAACTATATGGATTGGCATATTGGATTTTTATACAGTCAACACCAGCAGGCTTGAGAAGTGGAATAGCCCATTTATTTATTATATCGGCCAAATGACGATATTATGGAATCACGTTGGTTCGCGTCTGAATCTGTAGATTGTACATGTGAACACGATAACGCAAAAATCAGATCAGTTTCAACACAGGTACATATTATGAAGACACTGATCTGGTTTTGTTTTTTGGCGCTTTAATTCATTAATTAAATAATTAATGCTATGAAGCACTTTAATTGAGCCATTAATCCTGCTGAACATAAACTAAATTGCATGAATTTTGGCTCAGTGACCCGGGCTAGTGTATATTTAATGTACATAGGCAAATTACAGAGGTCAAATAATGAATGCCTCCATGAGCGCCCCCATGTTTATGATCCCTATGGGACTCTGGACACACTTATTTTGGCAGAGAGCAATAAAACTTGGTACAGTGATTTTCCACATTGTACTCTACATAAAAACATTATTATGGCCTCACCCTACAACAAACAGGAAGTCAGGTATATTTGACAGCCTCTAACTTGCACATACTTTGCCCGATTAGGCTCAAACCTGAAATACCTAATTACCCTACGGCCCTGAACACATCTAACCAATATGATGGCACTTACACCTATAGACTGAAAAAAGGATGTAGTTTTAGGGAAATTTACAAAATCTGGCAAAAACATTCTTCACAAATATCCAGACAAATCAAAAAAGTCAAATAGACCCTTCCCATGTTTGACATAGTTTGGGGTGTGGCCTCTTAATTGCTCGTTAACAATATTAAAACCCTTAGAAATTACACAATGTCTGATTAAGGTGCCGTTGATGCCATAGCATTTGGGACAGATGTATGGGGCCGTTTCGCCGATAAACACCTTGCACCTTTTTCTGAGTTGTATTTTCAATGGTTTGTTGGTCTTTTAGTTATAAGTTATAGTAAAGTGCAGTGATCTTTTTCAGAAATTAATTTGTCTCCAGTATCTTGTGTATCTTGTGTATCTGGAAACAGTTTAGCTCAAACTGGATTACAGAGTGGAGCAGCAATGCTGTGGAGGTCTATGTTTTCTAAGTTGTCCTATTTTACACTGTATCTGTAACTATATACATAAGTGTAATATACTCACAAAAACTTCTCCTACCCATGCACATACTCATAGGGCTAGTTGTGTGACATGTTCTGTGTTGGCAAACATGAGCTTAGCAATGAAAAGGCTTTCAAGTAGGATTAAGCTGCTAGGTGTCAATGAAAGAGACAAGTAGGCCAAAGACCACAGGGATATCACTTACTGTGACAATCGGTGTGGGTCCATCGGGGACATGCTCTATGTAAAACCTCTTGAGACAGAGAGCTGTGGATATTTGTGGCATTACAAAGGAGGAAGTGTGCAGGGTGCACACACATTCACACGTCCTCAGACTGTGGAGACTCGCCACCACCATCTGTTCCCGCTGAAATCAGCACAGCAGGGCCCTACAGTGCACACAAACACACACTGTACAACACAACCCTACAGCACACACAAATATACACTGTACAAAACAACCCTACAGTGCACACAAACACATTGTACAACACAACCCTACAGTGCACACAAACACAATGTGCAACACAATCCTACAGTGCACACAAACACAATGTGCAACACAATCCTACAGTACATACACAAACACACAGGATAAGTACACACTTCACTCTGGCATCGTCACACTCTATTTATTCTTACACTGACGCAGGGCACACTCTGGCATTCCATTTTTTATTAGTGTTTTCCCCAAAACATATGACAACAACAACATGACCTTGGCTCCACAAGGCATGACTTTGGGGTCTCACAAAGGGATCCTGAGTTAGTCCTATACTTTGTTGGTATTTAAAAAGTAGATATTGTGGCACCAACTGATAAGATGACTAGTTTAAAATGTATTCTTTTGTACATTCAACAGTTTTAAAAATATATTGTGAATAAAATGTTCTGTTCTGAAATTGCACTCCTCTGTTAAAATGTTTCTCTTGAACTCTTGAGTAACTTAGAGGCTGGCATTTAAGTGGTGCATCGAGACCAAACTTAAGGGTTCTTGTGCACTGTTTTGTCTCATGTCAAATTATTTCTGTTTAAACATTGCCGGTTTATAGCCTTAATTCTTTTTCCTTCATTAGTTTGACACACGTGCGTCTAGTCACGGATACATTAATCTATCCTCGTTGGCCTGTGCCCCGTACCCTCTCCAGCCTGACCAAGTGTCAGCAGGATCCACAGCTTTCTCCATTTTAATAATCGACCAAAGGGACTTCCACTCCCCTGTCAATGTTATCTATCTCCCTCCCAGCAGCAACATCAGCGTTTCCTCTGCATTCTGCCATCTCATCAATACTCAGGGCTCTGACCTCTCCCACTGAGCACCTACACACAGTCAACAATGCCACAGTCATTGAAAAATATAGGCTAGATCTTAGAGCTGTACATTGATACAAACTTGTGATGATGCTGATTATTGCAGTAGCAATATGACTCCCAATATTTAAAAAAATAAAAATATAAAAAATCAAATATAAACTTCAAGACTAACCAGGGCTGACGCAGGGGTTCCAGAGGGTGGGGGCAGCGATGGCGAAGGCCTTGTTTCGATTTAGTGATGGGAGTGAAGAGCTTGGAGTCTGAGGATTGAAGGCAGCGGGAGGGGCAGTGATGCTGCAGAAGGTCAGTGAGGTATGGGGGGGGGGGGCTTTCTAGGTGATTTAATAAATTAATGTATGTGCTGCTCTACTCCAAATGAAACTATGAGCGAGAGGAATACTGCTTTGTTTTTGATTGTATATTATTGTAACGTATTCTACAAAACTGGGAGGCAGCACTTTTTCTAAACAATGTTAATATATGCAGCGTTTTGCCGACACAGTTAAAAGCAGCCTAACAAAGAGGAACAGCGTCCAAACATCTCTGTGAGTGGAGGAGCTCTTGGTTAAATTGGAATAGACCAGGTGCATAAGTTGACACCAGCGGGGAAATCAGTGTGATCGTCATTGGAAGTAATTGCTTTGTGTCTCAGCGTGTGACGTGTGTATCCTCTATATATGTAGGGACATATACAGGGACTTGTCACTGTAAGGACTGTAATTGGACAGAATGGACATAAATAGAACACACTGGAAGGCTACAGCTATGTTGACAAATATGTGTTTCTATTAAATTATTCTATGCTATGGTTAGTGTTGATAAAGCTGTTTTGGGCTCATTCTCATTGAGAAAACTGTAAGACTGTGATATAATGTAGATGTTAAAACGATGTTGGCACTGCAATAATCATACCAATCAATCCTAACTAGTTATCTAAAATGCACAATTGAACTTGGTGGGATGAGGTCAACAAAAAAGCAACTGATACACCAGTATATTGCAAATAATTTGGCATTGTTTCAGTAGAGATCATTGTATTTTAAAAAAGCATTTTTTAAAAAGCAGTCTGAACTTTATTTTTTTATAGTATTATGGTATATTGAAAGCTTGCAATCTTCTGTACTAGAAATAATTGCATTGAAGAACACTGGTTTGTTTTGGTCATTTTAGCTGTTCTCAAAGTATATACAACAATCTCTTAATGCATACAACTTACATTTATATTAATCTCTACATAGTTAATAGGTTAGAATAGACCAGCAGCTATAGTGAATGGCTTCAACAACAGTCTTTTATTCAAAGCACTTGATCTTTCCAGCCCTGGTTTTATCTGAAGTATATAATTTACTAAACACAGAAAACTCCATGTGTCACTGCTGGCCAATTGCCTGATATTCTTTTCATATAACAATGATAGCTCACTCGATTTGCCACATTTGCTCCTTCATTGTGAGTCTTTCTGTGCTTTCAGTGAATCACATTGTCCTCCTGTGACTGCGGGACAGGCTGACTCACCTCCACAGGGGTGTAATTGAACCAGCTTCTCTGCTACCTCTTCAATTCTCAATGAACGCTCGCAGCACGGAAACCAAATGTTAAAATAATAGGTGGGGATGAAGGCTGGCTTTTACTTGGGGTCTTAAACAAGGTCTTCAACAATCAATTATCATATTCTCAAAGCCTATCATTGTACGACTAGATAAAACTGTAAATATGGGCAAAATGACTGCAGGTGACCCTTGTGGTAGTCAGTATACACAATACATTTTGATCAGCCTTTGAATTTCATATAACTAGGGTTGAGGGCACCCAAAGTTGTTTTTTTTCTGGCGATTGGGGGGAAAAACATCAAAAGAAAGTTGAGATGGGTAAACAGAAAGATGAAGCCAGGAAATTACATGCTGCTCAGATTGGGAAGAAACAGAGCATGAAAAAGACAGATAATGATGAAGGCATCACACAGGACATGCAGGGAGAAGGCCGTTTGCATAGAATATACACATAGTTTTATTTTTACAATGGCATCCGTGCTTTGCAGAAGAGGGACGGTTTTGGACAAACAGTCCGCTGACATTGAACTATGAAATGGATCTACTCAGGGAGAACAGTGACTTTGTGGTTAGCATTTCTCTCAGTAAGAAAGGCATATGTTTGATACTCAGGATGGTTGACACACAATCTCAGGGTGACGTCTGCATGTCCTCTCCATTTTACTGTGTTCTCTCCAGTACTCTGACTTTCACAAGACATTCATCTGTAAAGAGAATTAGTGACTTGAATTGTTGAAAAGTTGGTCTGTCAATGTTTGTCTCAAAGTGTGGAGTGAGTGAAGAAAATGTATCACAAAATAATTTTTGTAATATCGCATATTGCAATACCCATATATATCTTAATATAGGCCTTGTGTAGTTGTGTGTAGTTGGTTTATTTGTCGTTTTCTTTTTGTAGTTAGCTCATTATTTAGTCAAGTCTTATATATCAGTTCAGCAAAAATTGTTATAACACATTGGAGGATTATATTGCTGTGATGAATACTATAGAACAATCAAGATATAATATAGTTTTACTGGCAACGCAAAGACCTCCATCCAACAGAGGAGCATTGCCTTTTACCTGCCATACAGTTTCTAATTTAAAGACGAATCATTCTGTCTCTATAGGCCCGTCCCTGTCAGCCACATCTCCCTCACCTCTTAACATCAGAGGTTTACGTGAGCGTGAGCCTGCATGCACGCATTCTGTTTATTGAGCCCCACCTGGTCCTAGTTTCATTATTTTTGGCTGTTGATCTGTGTGTGTTTGTCCAGCTCATTACTCCTCATGTTTGTAGATGCTTCCCCAGATGCAAACATTGTGGCATCGGTAACCCTTGAGCAAGCTGCATATACAAGTCGCTTTAATACGACATGCAGCCTATTTAAACACTCTGGTGGTGTTTAACAAATGTTTAAACATGATCCGTCAAGAAATGTCTTGGCTGCGCAGGGCCAAAAATACCTCGACCAGGAAGTGTCATGTGTGAGAAAAAAATCAACACCGTGACTCGAAAATAACTTTGAAATAACACGGTGTTGCCAGAGGTGTCGTCCAAATTTACACCTCCGTAAGATTACAGTCTCGGTATGATTCATTTGAGCGCTTATCCCGATGAAACATTGTGACTTGACTTGGGTGTGAGGGAAGAGTGCGATAAATGTGGTAATTCAACCCATTACTTTATGAAGACTCAACCTCTCCTCCAGTAGTACTTATCATTTTTGTTCTCCAGACCAGAGACCATTGAAGTTTAAAGTTGCTGGATTTGTGGGGCCCCTGAGTCCAATTAAAGTAGGCTACTTGCTCAGAAGCCAGTGACCTTTAGAAATGCATATATTACTGTATATAGGGAGTGATTGGGTATCGTATATGCATATAAGTTGGGGCAAGAACTCGGAACAGCCAGCCCAAAGGCGAGTCAAATTGATACATTTTTAGCATTGACACCGAAATGCTTTTGACAACCTCAAATCCGAGGGTTGTATGGATTTCTTTGTACTGAGTGGAGGCTGTGCTGAAATATTAGACGTGGAAGATGTTCAAGGAATAGTATTTCAGTATGTGGATGCTATTTCTAATGCTTTTAGTGGTATATCTTAAGAGTCGAATCACACCTCCCCTTAACCCATGAGGACTGGTGGTTCTTGTCCTTGATCACTATGTAGGTAACAACTGGATTGCAAGAATTGACATAATTTTGTGGCCTTTTACATAAGAGATCACATTTTACAGGTCAAGGTCCACTCAAAGCTCAAAATAAAAGACTGCAAAAGAATAAAATAGAAATGTAAATGAACGTATTTACATTACTTCCAGTTAACACAGTTCATACATTATCAGAGTATAGAGCCTATCCCATACGTAAATTTTGTTTTCCTCACATATTTTGTCACCCCTTTTATAAGACTATCTCCCCCAGTGTTCTCAATCAGAAATGGGCTTGTCTCTTAAGACCCTGGGGACAGATAAGGAGGCTCTCTGTGGATGTCACATGGAACGAAGCTATTAATCAGCTCAGTTGACAGCAACCGGCAACAACGCAAACATCTCTGTGGCGCTCGAGCAATGTGCAAAGAATGAAAGGGCATTTTAAACTTATCTTGAAGATGTTTTTATTCTCTATTAAAAAGCACTGTGTGTGATGAATGTGTGATAGACCACCTTACTGGACCACATCATTTTGTGTGGTCAAGGCCTTGTGTGTTTTCTCTCTAAAACACCTGCATCAGTCATTGGTGTTAATAAAACAGTGAGATGTTTTATAATTGTGTGATTTATTGAGTGGCAGCAGATTTTTGTTGTGGCTGCCTGGTTTGATTTGTGCTCCAGCCTCTGGCAGGTTCCCAGTCATTTATCAGAGCACCTCCTGCCAACTGAAACACATTCATCCCACTGCGTTTCATTGACTCAAATCTACAGTCTATTTGATAAAATCACTTGACAATATTATAGGAAATGCAGCATTTGTGTGACAGCATTTTAGCACACACTTAGTCCTTTGTCAATCGGCTGGCTGTCTGTCCCACGAGGACGACGTGAGGTACGCTCTATAAATCTACAGTCTATTTTACCAGGAGACTTACAGTAAATTTACAGTATATTAGAAAAGGCAACATTTGACAGCATTTCCTTCAATTCTAATTAGCACACACTTAGTCCTTTGTCAATCGGCTGGCTGTCTGTCCCACGACTCATCTGATGTGATGGTTATCAGAATGGAAAGGTGTCAGTTGCTGCTTAGAGGTACGTTCTATAAATCTACAGTCTATTTTAATAGTCAATTTACAGTATACTAGAAAAGGAAACATTTAGGTGACAGCATTTCCTCCAATTCTAATTAGCACACACTTAGTCCTTTGTCAATCGACTGGCTGTCTGTCCCACGGCTCATCTGATGTGATGGTTATCAGAATGGAAAGGTGTAAATTGCTGGTTAGCGCCACATCAGCATATCTTCCGCTCCACATCCATCGCTTGTATCCCATCTCCACATGGCCTGCTGCCTTTCATCTGTGGAAGGACGACTGGGTTGAATCTAATCAGCGGCTCCGGCAGAAGACAACTCGAACCTCAGGTGTGCTTCCCCCTGCGCCAGCTCCTGCCATGCGGAATCTATTAAGTAACAATTCATCCTTATTGAGGAAATGTGTATGTGTGTGTCATTTGTAGATGATTGAACGTTTGTATGTGTGAGCTCATGCTAATGTCCAGGAGGCAGCAGAAGCAGTAATGAGGCAGTAGTTGTGCCAGTGTTTCTCCTTTTGCCTTGTTTTTCTCCGGAGGAAAACACACAGTAACAACCCAACACACAATCACACACAAACACACAATCGCACACAAACACACAATCGCACATAAAACACACAATTGCACACAATCACACATAAAACACACAATCGCACACAAACACACAATCACACAATAATGACCCATCAGGAGACTGTGAAGCAGCCAGCAGAGATGGAGAATAAACAGAGGAGTGAGGTGTATGAACAGCATTGAAGGTTGGATCTTTAACTACTGTCTTCACAGAAAGGCAGTCTGCTATCTGCTATGAATGGCCTAGTTTTAAATATAAAAGTAGCTTATTGAAATTCTTAAGTTTTAAAGCTGTGTTATGAAAATGTCAGCATGGAAAAATCACATCCACACACATCCATGTCAACCTTTGTTGAGTAAATGTTTTTTGACAATTTGCCATATAAAGCATTAATTTACTGATCCTGGGATTTTTTAATATTATCTGGAATGTGATGTAGAGGCTGGCCTGAAGTGAAAATATGCATAATATTATGATTATTTTCAGTTTTGAATGATTTCCGCAAAACGTAAATGCCAATGAAATGAAAATTAAAGTGCAATCTAAGTAGCCACATTAGACCCCCTGCAGCAGGCCCATTGTACAGCATGTATTAAACAGTGAAACAGTGCAGTGTGTGTGCCAGGAGGAGGGGACGGAGTGTGGCGGGCCAGTGGCCATAGCTTCCACAGGCAGCGCTGCAGAGAAAATGAGAGCTGCCTCTGGTGGAGTCTATTTACCCAAGGGGCCAGCTCAATATCAAGCCGTGTTGTTTATCTGCTTCCCCTCTATCCCCTGTACCACTTTGTATTTGTCCTACAGTCTCAGTCCTGGGCTGCCCTATTGCACTTGCACATGCTCGTTTCCAATTGGCTTTTCTCTGTGTGTCTCTAACGACTCTGTGGCTGTACCTCGTTCAACCCGCTCTTCCTCCTGCTCCACTAAGCCTTAACTGAGAGCCTGTGCCATGACCGGACTATAATCCTCCGGCGGGCCAGCACCAAGGGCCACCAACAATCGCACATACGGTTATCAGTGTCCCCAGGCCCCTCCACATAAAGCTCTGTATGTCTGCAGTCCCAAGGTGAGGAGATACTGTTCTCATCACAGACACTGGTATTCATCAAGCAGCATTTACAAAAAGGGCATGTCAGATTGTTCTGCCAGGCCTTTGGCCCCAAGTAGCAGAGAAAAATTGTAACCCGTGTATTTAAAGTGAGCCTAATTTTATGAATACGACTCTTAGATCCTTTGTGTGGGCTCGGCAAAAGCCCATTTTTATTTTTAACAGGCTTTTGTGGCATAATGTATTATAAACCTGTCTCCTCCCAGGACTAATGGTAATGGCAGATGCTTTGTTACAGTTTTAGCCAATGAAATAAACTGTGCTGCATATTTATTCACCTGCTCCACGTGATCTTCTTGAACGTTGTTGCCGCAGTGAAATTAATATATACACACAGACATGCTGCGGCGCTCTATAAATGTCATTGGTGCGTTTTGAGGGTGACCAGAAGCATCTGTGTATACTGTGAGCAGAGATGCTGTTGACATTTGTTGTTGTGAATAGATGCGTTGTGTATCTTTTCACCTCAGCTCCCTTCTCGTTGATAAAACTGGTGTTATATAGTAATGTCAAGTTAGAGCTTACTCATCACTGTTGCAGACCAGCCTTTGAGATGAAATATGATGCTGGCATTTCAACAAACTGGCTAGTTGAATGTCTTGCACATATTCCTAAAGGGGATCAAAATAATTATATCGGCGAAAACAGCGTGTCGCCGATATTATGGAATCACGTCGGTGTTCGTCCGCGTCCGCGTCCGCGTCCGCGTCCGCAGATCCTAGCTGTGATCGCGATAACTCAAAAAGGAATTGCCGGATCAGTTTCAACATTTGCACACAGGTGCATACCATAAAGACGCCGAACTGTATCGATTTGGGGACTTCTTCGATGAATATTAATTAAGTAATTAATTAATAACG
>JAVQKC010036290.1:0-10206 GCA_036025475.1 Philypnodon macrostomus
AAACAAATAATCTGACATTACACTCAAACAGTTACTCTTTTACTTTTACTTGAGTTTATTTTGAAGTACTGGTACTCTTACTTGAGTAAATGATTGGCTACTCTACCCACCTCTGGGTATAGGTAGAGTCACTATCTACCAAATGGTTAAAATTTAACTTAGAAACATACAGTACATATATGCATATAATTACATAGAGCCACAGAAATCAGCAGTGTAATAGAAATGAAGCCAGTGAAGGTCATCTGTACTTTAAATGCAGTCAAGCTAATTCATCACGTTGCATAATACCATGATTGGTGTAGCATTGGCTCCTTGATAAGCCCTTATATATGACAGAGACATACGTTATCTATCCATTCACAGCACCCTTAGCATCATAAAGTCTCTAATCTCCCATGAGGGCCGATGCTGCTGGCACTATTCAGAAGAGATGGTAATGATGTCTGAAAGATTGAAGACTAAAAGGTTTGCCAACTCGTAAGGTTGTCATTGAATATCCAAAGGAATGCATTAAAACACGGATAAGGGATGCGGGACGCTCCTGGGAGATCATGGATTATCATAACACAAGCAGCCTTTGTAGTTTCTATCTCGGGGATCGGATTAAGCATCGCCCTGTGGAAATGTTGGCGATCCGATAACTGCAAGTGAATGAAAAGAGAATGTACTTTCTCAAGAATACAAACACACAAATTTGGTCACTGGTCACGTTATTAGACCTTGTACCTAATGAAATGGCACCAGTGTGGTCTTTTGCTGCTGCAGCCTACCTGCTTCAGCAGACCTTCAGGTTATGTGGTTATTTCAGCTAAAGTTGCCAGTCTCTTATCTCAATTTTCTGTCCTGTGGCATCAATGTGGCATTTTTGCTCACAGAACTGTCACTCACTGGATATTGTATCTTTATTCAACCATTCTCTGCAAACCCTAGACATGGTTGGTTGTAAAAACACCAGGTCACATTAATCACCTTGTTTGTAGAATTATTATATTATAATTTGAAAATAAATAAATAACCACAATATCTAATGAGTGACAGTTTCTAGATGACACTGTCAGAGATTAGTTTGTAGTTTGTAGAACTGTTCTAGTAAAATCATAGATATATATCTAATGACCTGTTGCCCTGTGGTAACACTCAGGGCACCTGTGAAAATGCCTGTGGTTTAGCAACATTATGTTTTGCCCAACCTGCCATTATCCTATACCTCATGTGTGGAGGCTCATTGTGTGGTTTTATGAGAAGTAATAGTGCCTGATAAATATTACATTTACAGATTCAAACAGAGGCTTTACCCAAACAGATGTTTTTCATAAACCAAGCTCGCACACACAATGGCACCTCTCACTTCATCATTCTTATGCTTATCTCTTGGACGACAATCCCTCACCCCCGGTGCATTCACCACACAGAGACGGTAGGGACAATACCAGCTGTTTATCATTGTGTCCTTCACCAGGGATGCCTATAGAGAAGAGGAAAGGCTTACACAGCTTCACTTTAGTGATGGTACTGTGTCCATTGCAATTGTTTTTTTGTGTACAACAATAACTGACAATGGCCCCTGCAAACAACAACTGATCACCCCAAGGGTTAGAAAAGGGGAGAGCTTCTAATGCTTTAATAAAATGGATGATGTCTTGGAATGTGGAGATTCAAGTCAGTGGCATTCTTTTACTGACCTTACCATGTGACCATTAGGGACATGGAATTTTAAGCCAATTCAAAACCACACCAGATAACATTATGGGATAAAATATATCTTTATACGGTCTTCAGTAAAACAACTGCTTCATTCACCCATGCAATACCACTATCATCTCGTAACTGTTGTCATTGCCTTCTCTTTGTGCTCTGTGGCTTATCATTTTAAACAGGATCAAAGCTTTTCAAAAGGCCTCAGTGCCGCTGAGATGGTGCTCGGGGAGCCGGGTGAATGGAAGCGATAATGGCAAAGTACACCATTGTTTTAGCTCTATATATGCAGAAGTAAGATATTATAATGGATTTTAAATGAGTTGATTTTTTTTATGATCTTTTTATGCAGATTATGTAGAATTTATTTTTAGACTGGGTTTTAAAACTATGCTGCCAACACTGAAACGTGTGCAGATGCAAAAAGTAAGAGCCACTCCTGATATATATCCAGCACACTAAATAACAAATGCCTGCTTAAAATGGGGAATATAAAGTTGCGGGACCCAATTAATGTAAAAAATAAAATAAATAAAATGCAGTATTGGACAAGGGTAGAATGTAGTACTCATGCTTGAAGATTTGAGTTAGTAAATGTAAGGTACTGTATTGTATCTACCAAGGGCACTGTCCATCACATTTATGAACTCCAGTCAAGTCATCAAGCTAAAAGGTTAGTGATATGCTAAACCACCATGTAGTGTTCACACAGTGTGCACCGGGTCAACCCAACAAGATGCTGCAGATCAGGGTATATTTGTAAGTGTCTAGTTAAGGAAATTAAATATGGAGATGCAAGGTTTATAGAGACCAGACCATGAAAATAGCCAGACTTCAATCAAGGCTAGCCCAGAATGAAAAGTACAATCAGCCTGGCATCAACAATACATGTTCACCATATAACTGAGTTCACTGAATATTCGCTGGATAATTTGGAACCATTCTCTTCAAACCCAAAGACTGTTGAATGTGAGCTAAGATATTAGTTTGAGTTGTGCTAAACTATGTTACATCACCTTGCTAAAATGCAGAAAGCTAGAAAAGCATAAATCTGACAGATAGTGAAAAACTCTGGGCTCCGTTAAAGTCAATTCAAACTGCCTTGAGGCCAAACACTGCTGTGAACGAGAGAAACATTTTTGAAACTCAAGTCCAACAAACAATTACTGCACTTAATCTAATAAAAATTGGCTAGACAGTTTGGAAAAAATTTGCCAAAATATTAGCTCAAGGGTGATTACCTAAGAATTGGGAACAATGAAATAAACAGATGCCAAAAGCAACAATCCTACTTTAATGCAATGACTACACCACGAATAAAGCAGATCTAGACCAGATCTAAACTAGGACTAAACTAGCCCCAAACCAGGTGTAAGGTGTAAACCAGGGTTAAATAAGGTCTGAACCAGAATTAAACCAAGACTAAACCAGTACTAAACTACATCAAAATCCAACCAAGACAAAACTAACTAACTAGGACTATAGTGTGTTTTTCTTGGAAGTTTACCCATATTTAAACATTTAAATGACCATATCCCAGTACCCAGATCACATAATGCATCAATGTAAGTCTCTATTGAATGCACTATCCTCCAAGGGGCGATTCTATTGAGATATCTAAGCATACATCATTTCTAACCTAGTCCCCAATTATCCATGATTCTAGTTTCCCCTGTGGACAAGATAATATTAATATTTCACACCACCACTTACCACCTTAATCCTTTTCTAATGAGACTGCTCCTGGTTTGATTTCAGTATTACAGAGCCCTGGTTTAACACATGTATCTTACCAGGCCCGCAGAAAGCATTAAATATTCAAGGAGCAGGGTATTTGATAGCCTAACCCCGGTTCAGAACATAAAGTGGTGCGAGTGATGAAATGGTGCAATATAAATCTGCGACCGTAAAACACTGAGTCAAAGCTTAAGTATTCACACATGTGGGGAGCCATTTTGTCATAAAGAGACCCCGCTATGGCCTTGCTGTGGGAGAGACGGGGAAGTTCAAGAGCGGGACAAGAAGAGGTCAGAGACATGAGCAAAGGGAGTTTAATTGCTCTGTGAAAAAACACCAGGCACTAGTACGGACAACAGTTTTTACTTATGCAAGATCTTAGTGGAATAACAATATATACAAAGACTGCTTCCTATACACCAAAACGATCACAATTAACATTAAAAAACAAATAAGGTAAAATATTGATGATATATTATACTGAGGTGATTCTTTTTCCTCTCTACAGTCTTCTGTAGTCTTTTGTTTGTGTTTTAGCATCTACTTTTTAAAATGCAAAATTTGAATTGTATCTATTCTTGCCCAATAAGACTGGCTACTTCAAACCATCTTCCATGATTTAGATGTTCTAATTGTCTCTTGGCATATTTTTTATATTCATGACTTTGTATTGCAAAACAATGGAGTTGGCCTTGACTTGGTCTAGCTCTTGAATAGAATACATTTAAACTGATCTGGTTCGAATGAATCTTCACAGGAACATAAAATACAAAAATGCTCAAGAAACCGCTGCTGGGGTAAATGCAGCATAGTGGTCATTTCAGTTAATCAATATTGACAAAACAATAAACAATTTTATTAGCTGAAAGCCTTTATTTGCTGACACAGCTTCAGATATAAACCCAGCTTTAGTAGAAATAGTGTCTGCAATCTTGTGTTGTTTTTTATTGTTTTGATCCTTCACCATTGTATTCACACATTTTAGACACTATAGTGATATCACACCTCACCGACAACACACACAAACACTGTAATGAAATAGCACCTGTATTTTTATAAAGAACATGAACATTTAGTCTTTTTGAACTTTTTTTCGAAGACTAATCTAGCCACCAGGTTACAAGCTACTAAAACAAAGATAATTGGTATGGTTGCATCAGGAAAGGTATTCAGTGTAAAACCTATGCAAAAGTACTTATTCAAATCATTGTGCAATAGTAGACAAATAGATCAACCCAGGAAGTAAAAGACACAAAGGAAAACAGAATTCACATTTGAGAGTCAAAATGTCCTCTTCTCAAAATTTAAACTCAAAAAGAATTCCAGTGCATTTGTTTCACATTGTCAAACCCTTTCAGGAGTTGAATGTTGTTCTTACTATATCACCTTACACAACCAGGGTATATTTTGGAAAGAAATGGATCCATGTCCAAAGACAGTGAGTTCCCGTACATCAGAGCAGTGGTGGGGGGCTGAGGCGATGACAGGAAACAAGAGGGTCATGTTTGTGAAGAGATAGACTTGTGTTGGCTTCCTGCTGATTACATGTGTCTCGAGGTAATACAAACACAATGTGCAATAGAAGCTTGTCAAAGGCTCAATAGCATAAAGTGGTAACTAGAAAGCACTCGGACAGTGCAGACCTCAGCCAAGGTAGCTATTTTCCCCTATATGCATAAAATAAACAGTTCTAAATAGAACCTTCTGTGTGACTGGACACCCCCCCAGAAAGAAACTAAACAAAATAGTGACTCATCTTTCTTTGTATCTATTAATGACAACAATTCAAAATCACCTTAAATGAGAGGTTACCAACAGTAATAGCCTAATAAAACAATGTAGTCTGGCAAGAAGCTGAAAAAGTAGGGCAGTACTGCAACTTTGGCTGCAATAGGGTTAAATGTCCACAAGATGGCACCAAAGATTAGTTCATGAAACTGTTGTCAGGCTCAGACGTCTGTCCCATTCAAGTGAATAAGAAATTATTTGAAAAAATCCTGGATCCAGACAGTGAAAATGTAATCGCTTCCTGACCTTCCCTGAAAATTTCATGCAAATTCGTCCAGTCATTTTTGAGTCGCTTACAGACAAACACACGAACGCTACTTGGAGGAACAATGAACAGCAGCTATAATAACAACCACTTGATAGTGCCATACATAATCTGTTCATAGTCTTCAATTTACTCTGTGATCTAAATCATTTATCTGACTAATTAATATATTTACTTAGTTATTTAGATTGGGCCCCTTGTATAACTATAAAAACAATTTAAAAGATTTCAAACAACAGCAGAAGCTAAGATTTTGGAAAAGGTTGCATTAAAAATCATATCTCAGGCTGAAAATAATTCCAGTGTTCAACTTATCTGGACCCTGATGGTTTTACAAAATAACCTAAATTTTTTAATGCATTTGTGTTTCTCTTCATAATTATGGAAGTAACTAAATGAGAGTCTAATCGACTAGAGGACATAAAATAGCTGAAAATCCTGTAATAAAAATGCAGTGCAGCTACCCTATAGCAGAAGAACAATCTGCTCTATTTGTGAACTGCTTTCTCTAAAGAATAAATCATACGTTTTCAATATTCCCAAACTTTCCATTCTCCCGAGCCTAATGCAAAACCATTACATAATAGCACTACTTGTGTGAAAGCTGAGTCTGCCTCTGAGATGTAAATCACACATATTATTATTTATATAATGCAGAGAAATGGCACTATAAAATGAAAAATGTGATGAAACTGCTGTGTTATTATATCACAATCCAAATCATAATTAAAAGTCACGACCATCTTCAGCTTCCATGATGACTGACTGCAGACATGGAGCACACAGATTCCGGAGAGCTGCTGCTGATGCATAGAAATGAAGTCATTATATTAGACCAGGCGAGCGAAGGCAATCCCTACTGCATTTTACAGCCTCGAACCAACCAGGCTATTTATAGATGTCAGGACCAAATTAGACCCTTTGAAGTGTAAGTCTTAATGCTGATCAGCACATGAAAAATAATGAAGGAAGTGAAACGAGATGGAATTACAGCAATCTGACAATCTCAATGACAATACAAGGCAATGTCACAAACTAGTGTGGTGACCTTGATGATGACATAAGTGTGTTTATCACCATATGTATGCCAGACAGTGACATACTATCCATGACATATAAGGCTAATGAGAATGATCACAGTCTTGATTGCATAAAAGTGGTCTCTTATCATACATTGTGGATCTGGTCTTGCACCAATTAAAAATAATTATTCCAGTTAGCTTATGTGCTGCCCTGGCTTCTTGTAAATTTTGAAGAAAGCCTTATCTTTTAGAAGTGTAATGTTTTGGAATAGCTAGTCAGGCAATCAAGATTGGTCCATTGAATTCAATCATACTTAACTAGATATAATGTTTCATCAACACGACATGCAGCAGTTCTGTGTGTGTTTGAAGTCTAAATTCAAAAGATAATTAAGATGACTGGTCAGGAATAGCTGCTCTTGTCTTTTGTCCAATAGAAATGCTTTGAAGAAACAGAAAAAATGCACCATGTTTGACATTCTTTCATATTGTGCTAAAACTGTAATCAGAAACCATCTATACAGAAACCGACTCACACCCTTCAAAACACCAGATCTGCCAGTCCAGTCCATACAGAAATATTCAAGCCTGACATTCCTGTAACAGCTGAGCCTGGGAGAGACATGCAGCAACAAGATGCTGCCAAAAATCATGGATCCAGCGATGAAGGCTGCGGACTATCACATAACACACTGACAGGCTTCAGATTCAAAACAATGTGGCCCTGGATATCACTACACTCTGCACTGTACTTACTGACTGGTTTAGTCGCAGGGTTGACATACATACATACACAGATAGATTTTACGTGCATTCGTTCTCTAGACATCGGTTTTCCTAAAACATGCTTGTCTTTGGGTGGTGGGGGGAAGGCGGAGTACACAGAGTTCGTAGTTGGCCGGACCTGGGATCAAACCCATAATCCAATAACTGCTTTGCCACTGTGGCCACAAGAGAAAAAAACTGACTGCCTTAGAAAAAGCAAGGTAATGGTAAAGGGCAAAAAATATTAATAAATAATTCTAAAAAAAATTTTACCCAGTGAATGAATGTGAGAGTGTTCGATTGTCGGTCAATGTGTGTCAAGTACCCTGCTTAAGACCCATAGTTGCTGGATAGGCTCCAGTCTTACTAAAATGCTTTAAACAATCAGTTCAGAAAAATGTTCCATTGGATAAATGTTTGTCAACTGGCACCTGATTATTTTTTGTGCACAAACTTCTAATAAGATGCTATTTAAATCCGAACAGGAAAAGTTAAGCTCGTTTTCTTATCTGTAAAAAGTATTGTGGATGAGATATTTTTATCATTTTTCATCCCTGCCCTACTTTTCTATCCAAAATTATTTCCACCTTTTCCCCTATCTCCCTGCCAGGCTCTCGAAAAATCTCATTTCATTTCGGCCATTTGGCGTCTGAAGACAGATTTGGCTGAGTACAGGGGCCTTCTGGCAGGAAGTAACATACAGTGTTTCCAAAGCAAAGAGACAGACTATCAATCCCAACTTCAGGAAAAAAAATGGACAATCGTGAAAAAAGTGAATTCGTGAAGGATAATATTTGGCCAATATGATTTCTGGTCCAACCTCTGTCCATGTAAATAGAATTTAAAAAAAGAAAGAAAAACAATCCTAAGATCATTATTTATTCATTCATTTTTTCCCGAATTTTTTGTCCAAGGCAGTGGGGGACTAAAGTTTAGACCTGCCTCTATGGGTCTTTGTTAGGGGTTGTTTTTGTGGCTACATCATATAGACTGAACGTGTACTTGAAGAAATTAGCCAATTTATAAATATATCGGCCATTTTAAGATAATAGAAGTCCTGTCAATCTGGAAGGATGAAGATACCCCTTGGTTCTATTTGTAAAATCAATAACACTGCAATGGTGACTGGCCTGTCTGCTTAATTTACTGTAAAGGAAATATCATTAGGTGGTCAGTGAGTAAAAATGTAGGTTAAACTGTGCCGTGCTGTGAAGTTCAAAGTAAACCTGATTGTAGTTTAGACAGATGTCCGAGGTCCAGTTCAGAGGAAGGCATTTAGCCCGTCCTTCACATTCAGACATGGAGAGACTGGCATGTAAACACAGCTGAAACAACAGCAGGAGAGAGAGAGGGGGAAGCACCCATGGACCAAGTAATATGGATGTGTGTCTATAGGGAGCTTTGTTGTTTCTGCATATGTTGGGATAAACTGGTTCCAGAAAGTTCCAGAATAGACAGCCTCAATGTATGTACATTTTGAAGAGCTAGCCATGGTCTTATATACAAGTAAAAGTTAGTCTGGAAGAAGAAGAATCTGGTTTGTTTGTTTACTGATTGATTCTTTACCATTGAAAGATACGGCTAGTGTATTAGTTAAGGTCTGCTCCTTAAGTATTACAATTAGGCTGTAGAAAGGTATTACAAGCCTACAGAAAATGCAATGGATTCAAAGGAGAAGTCACCTGCGGATTCCTGAACTAGAGATATTCTAGTTCTAGGGTAATGTTAATGTTTAGTTATCCATGCTCCTGTCCAAATAATATGATTGCATTTCTGGCCGTCATGCGTTTCTGGCTGTCATTTTAACCTGAAAAAAATAAATAAAGAGCGATAAATACTGATAATAGCTACCCTCAAAGCAACAACCTCACATCAGATCAAAGTTGTGCAGGTTCCAGTGGTTTTGAAAAATGATCTGTTTAGCTAAATTACGTTAAGTACTCTGTGAGACTCCTACCAGCCTAATCCTTTTAAATGTGACAAAGATGAATGAGCTGCCAACAACGTATTGTCATTCCTTCATCTTGAGTTTCTATCACCTCTGATACAGACACATATTAATCTTGTACTGCTGTCTGGATTAGATAAAGCCCTGCCAATGTTCATTAAGTCTGAAAGAGCAAGAGGTTACAGGGGGTGACAGATTTCTCAAAGGCTTTCACTCAAAGTCCTCTGCTAGATTTAGCTGGCCAGTATGTGGATTTAATGGACATATTGTGACAGACTTCCATTGGAGTCTTAGGTGACTGGAATCTATCCCAGCAGCTATGGGCCTTAGTCAGGAACACCCTGCCTGTAAAATGGTTATTTCTTATTTATCATTTATTTATTACGGACATCAAAATTACATTGGGTCAACCAGATGCATTGTTTGAGTGTGCTCATTTTCAACACATGTCCATTAACAAGCACTATTCAGTTCTACAATAAAACATAAACCGTATTTTCTGCACTATAAGGCGCACTTAAAAGCCAACAGTGTGCCTTATATATGGATTAATTCTGGTTGTGTTACTGACCTCCAAGAGATTTTGTGTCACACGGCGCTCAAGGCGCTCCGTCAAAATGTTTTGGTACGACTACAAAGCTTGTGAATACACCATTAACGTTTGAACAATGTTGAGAGTTATTGTGAATACACCATTAATGTTTGAGCAATGTTGAGAGTCATTGTGAATACACCATTAACGTTTGAGCAATGTTGAGAGTTATTGTGAATACACCATTAATGTTTGAGCAATTTTGAGAGTTATTGTGAATACACCATTAACGTTTGAGCAATGTTGAGAGTTATTGTGAATACACCCATTAACGTTTGAACAATGTTGAGAGTTATTGTGAATACACCATTAACGTTTGAACAGTGTTGAGAGTTATTGTGAATACACCATTAACGTTTGAACAATGTTGAGAGTTATTGTGAATACACCA
>JAVQKC010036291.1:0-16927 GCA_036025475.1 Philypnodon macrostomus
GTAGTAGTAGTAGTAGTAGTAGTAGTAGTAGTAGTAGTAGTAGTAGTAGTAGTAGTAGTAGTAGTAGTAGTAGTAGTAGTAGTAGTAGTAGTAGTAGTAGTAGTAGTAGTAGTAGTAACACCAGTGAAAGTCCTTGGTCTGGAAAAAGTGTGGTATTGGGATAGCTCTATCATGTCCATGCAGCTTCTCTTCTCAAGATGCCAGAAGACCACAAGAACAGGAGGTGGAGAAATACTTTACGGTGAAGCAGCTCACATGTGGATGACTCACCCTCTGGCTCGATATCTTTCCATTGGGCTCATAAAACTCAGCAAAGTGTAATGACTTTCACATTGGGCAGTGGAGCTGTTCATGAATTATTTCTACCGCTCCTGAGTCACAGAGTAAACATGGCGCACTCATCTCTTCTGTTCAACACTGTCTACTTTGGCTCATACTGGTCTAACTGTGGCATGCCCAGCCGTACATGCCAGATATGACACAGTCATGGTCATTGCTCAGCATAAATCCACTGGTCTTTCTGACTGATAAGTTAAAGTTGAATATGTACATGAAGAGGAGCAGAGCATAGCAGAGCATAGCCAGCCAGGGTCACGCTAACATCTCTCTGATGGCACTTTTGTCTCACCAATACTTTCAAACGCATGTCTTTTGACGAAGGGAGGGAGTTGGTGAACACAAGATTTGAAGATATTTTTGACACTTAAACTTGAAATGTTGAAAGTCACATTGTTCCTTTGACTGTAGCATTTGACCTGATGTAACACTCATAACTCTTCACCGTCTTCAACCACATTGTGTTGATAAGAGCCTGATCAGAGTTCTTCACATTCCCTCCAGACAGCAGCAGACTGATTCAGTCACATTGCTCTCTGCCCCTGTTATGTTCCTTGCTTGCTTTACAAATGAATAAAAATGGATATACATGTATAATTATTATTTACAATTTCACAGTCAGAGAAATCTACTGCCACATTCAACCCTTTGTGTATAAAACTATAGTGTTAAAGTGTAAAAGTTTGGTCTGCACAATATAAATCCAACACTTACTGTATCATTTCAAATATTTGTTTCATGTGTTTGAGTAAAAATACATTTCTGTTTGCCATTTATATATAATTAGAGGGTGAACTTAAATTACACCAATTACTCTTGTTTTTCCTCCCAACTAAGGCTTTACGGTATGTTTTGTGCCTATACCATAAAGCATTGAACTTGACTGATCCTCAGAGAACACCAGCCTGGTTTGTTGTGTGAAGTGGGCCTGGGAATAGATGCCAACACAGTGGTGAACCAGAGAGACATTTTTGTTCTTTCTACAAACACCAAAAAACTCAAGTTAAGTTTGCGCCCTCCAGTAGTTAGCCCACAATGCTGATTAGTAACGAACTGTCCATTTACATATAAGGACTTGCTTGATGTCAGCAGAAAGCAGAACTTCAAACATCCAAAGAATTCAGAAACAGGAAACTTAATAACACAGAACTAGAGTCTGCGGCCTGCTTCAAACCACAATGAGATGTTTGGATTAAGTCTGTTGGACCATAATGTCCAGTCATAGAAATAGAGGATTATTATATGGATGGACAAATGCATTTATCTCAAGATATACATTTATTTTCCAAGGAATATCTAAATTATTATGTCATAAATGAGTCGCCAATAAAACCGTTTTTGATTGCATCTCGAGAATACATATACGATGGCAGTGGGTTATAATCTATTGATCCTTTCCACTCGGTTAGTCTGACCTATAGGATTTCTAATGATGTTCAACTCTCTGGCCAACTACATCCTCTCTAAGTGGAGTCTGCATGTCCTCCCTGTGTAACCATGGGTTCTCTCTGTACTCTCTTCTCCCTCTCAAAGACTTGCGCTTGTAGCGGGTCACAGGAGAAACAAACAGAACTGCTACAAGGCTAGGAGTAATATGACTTGCAGGTGTTCTGAGCTGTTTTTGGTAAATAATGTGATGAGCAAAACCCCCACTCTTTCATCTCTCTGATTCACTTCAGCTGCATGCCCCAGTCCAGACCCTCTCTTCTCTAGACCTAATAATTCCCAGATTATTATACAACACATTCAAAGTAATCTATACCATTTTTATATACCGGTATATATGTATGTATTTATTTTTTTGCCTTGTGTCAAATAGAAGCTGACTTTAAACCTAAATGAATGCAAGGTGAGTCTTCACTGCACCCTGCCAATGATCTATATTCATCAAGCTCACCTTATTTTCGTAATGAATTTTGATAAAGTCTCCTAAGGTGACGCTCTCAGAAGCTCAAGTTGAAAGCTGGGTCACTGCGGGCTCATAAAGAAGCCATTGAGTTTCGGCCCAAAGCTCCAGCCAAGTCCGGGTCCGGCTGGAGATCTTGACTTTTTAGTAGTGGATTAGGAAATGGACTTGGAAGTGAGATGTGAGGGCTGTGGCCATTATCTGGGAAAACATACTGAGGTCACAGAGACTGGAAAACAGCTGCAGCAAAAGTGCATCCAATCACTGTGAATGTATCTTCACATAGAGGCCATTCACACGGGCTCAGGGTTCAGGAGGGCAGCCAGAAATGATTGCTGTAAATGTTGTTTTTCGTACTGACTATAAACATAAGAAATGAACATCTTGCACGACTTTTGCACACCATATGCCATGTATTGATTAATGAATAACGGTCTTAAAGGAACATAGAAGAAAATCCAAAATATAAAAGAATTCTTAACCAAAAAGTGTGATAAGCATTTGATCATTCAGGACCATACAAACACAGAATTAGCTGCTTTTTGAACATCAGATGTCCAAACAGAGAAAGACTATTGCATAAAGCCCAATTTAAATCAGACATTATTGATTTGTATATGGGCAGTTTCCAGTTTCTACGTATCTTTGTGAATGCTTTTGTCTTGACAGGTGAAGATACAAAAACACAAATTGTACCCCTTAATATAGTAATGTCTCTATTCCCTCTGAAATCCCTCTCTCTCCACCCTCCCACTCATCCTGTTCTGCTCCAGGATCCCCCTGTTCTCATCTATTCCTCATCACCAGCCCCCGGTCACTCTCCCACATCCTCTTTGGACTTCTTCATTTCTATGACTCATCCTCCCACATGAAAACATTTCCACTGTGTAAGTACAGAAGCCATAAGATGTGGTGGATCAAGATTTAAACAACAACTGCTTTTTGGGGAAAATCTGTTTTTCTCCTAAGGTTTCTGGGAACCACTTTGTAAACTTGTCTCAGGTCTTTTTAGTATCTGCTAATGTGTGGTGAGTCTCTATGGACTAAGGCTTCACAGTTCCCCTTATTGGTTCACTCTGTAAATAGAAAGTATCATTTAAAGCAGAGGTTCTCAAAGTTTTCACACTTCTCACAATATTCCCTATTCAAGCAGGAATGTATTGAACTAAAACAGGAAAAAGCCACGTCTAAACCAGGTCTAAACCAGGTCTAAATCATGTCGAAACCAGGTCTAAATCATGTCTAAATCATGTCTAAACCAGGTCTAAACCAGGTCTAAACCAGGTCTAAATCATGTCTAAACCAGGTCTAAACCAGGTCTAAAACAGGTCTAAATCATGTCGAAAACAGGTCTAAATCATGTCGAAACCAGGTCTAAATCATGTCTAAATCATGTCTAAACCAGGTCTAAACCAGGTCTAAACCAGGTCTAAACCAGGTCTAAATCATGTCTAAATCAGGTCTAAACCAGGTCTAAACCAGGACTAAACCAGGACTAAATCATGTCTAAACCAGGTCTAAACCAGGTCTAAACCAGGACTAAATCATGTCTAAATCAGGTCTAAACCAGGTCTAAACCAGGTCTAAACCAGGACTAAATCATGTCTAAACCAGGTCTAAACCAGGTCTAAACCAGGTCGAAACCATGTCGAAACCAGGTCGAAACCAGGACTAAACCAGGACTAAATCATGTCTAAACCAGGTCTAAACCAGGTCTAAACCAGAACTAAATCATGTCTAAAAACCATGTCTAAACCAGGTCTAAACCAGGTCTAAACCAGGTCTAAACCAGGTCTAAACCAGGACTAAACCAGGTCTGAACTGGGCCTAAATGTGATGTAAACCAGTATTCATTAGAACTTCTTTTAGAAAATTCCCAACCAAAGAATTACAAAAGATTTCTTAGTGCCACTAGGAAGAGCATACCACAGGCTATGGTGGTTCTGGTGATTTTTAGTTAAACCATCTCATTAGATGCTGTATAAATTCTCTCATCACAGTAGAGTTTTTAATGGTTTATAGACTGTGAGGGGGAGAATTAGACTATGTGAGGCCACCATTAATTAGAAATACTGCAGTGGTATCTGAAGCACAGTTTGAGAACCAAGGGTGTAAGGTTTTGCAATAAATATAATTTTGCAAATTCATAAAATTGGAAAATATTGGTTGGTCCACTCCACACTGAAGTCTGTAGTATGATTTCTTCCTCAGGTCCTCCTAAAGTTCACGTGTGAAGTTCATATTTATTCTTGCTCTGTGAGTTGAATGTACACAGCAGATGGAAGTTAGTTCTGAGAGCTATAATCTGGTACTAGGCATATTTTCTGTTGTGACACTGTATATGTAGTGTTTACATACCATAGTCATCTATAGCATCACTTTAGGGGCATGTTCTGTGATGCAAGGGAGGGGTGACCATTAGCCTATAGTGGAAACAGTGACCATAACAGCAGCCCCGGGCCTTTGAAACATCTGTGTACACCACTGCTAACTACTAACATATAGAAGGTCATTTTTCACTCTGATGTATGACGCTAATGTACACATGTTCACAGTACACACGACCACCCTAAATAAACAAGACATGTGGAACATTAGTCTCCACAAACAGGACTGGACTGTGAATATTTACTAGTAAAATTTACTTTAAAATTGTTTATATTGACCCCCCCCCCCCCAGCAATAACAAAAACAGCAATATCCTTCCTGTTCTGCCCAGAGCAAAAAAGTAAAAGTAGACTCAAAACATGTAGATTAAAAATAATGGTCTGCAATGGTACCACCAGATGCAGCCAAAAGATCCACAATGCACCATTTTTCAAGAAACAAGGATATTGCAGGCACATGTGTTACAGAAAGATGGTTATATAAGGATACCTTTTTCTGTTGAATGTCTGACATCCCTCTGGTGGTTTTCTGTGTTAAAATGTACTGAACTTATATCTGCTGAGGATGCGCACAAGGAGAAGGAGAAGACACGTTGCAAAAGGGACAACAGAGTCAAATGAGGTCAAGTAGTCAACAAGGCAGGCTGGTTTCACAGTCATAGTTCCCTTCATTTTGGAGAAAGGTATGGCAATATTTCATCTGATACAGCCCAGTATTAAAATATGACCAGTTATGTAACCCTGTAGGACACATCTGTTCATGCTGTTGTCTCCTTCCAAAACTACTGAATGTGTCCCTATGAATCCCTGACTCAAACTGTCATTATATAAACATTGTGGTCTGATTTTCTTATTTTGGACAATTGTGAGTTTGTTAGAGAAATAATGCAGAGCTTACAAACACACCATTTTATTAGGTATACTATGTATATTAAATGTCGTAACAGAAATATCAGCCAGGCACATGGCAGCAAATCAATGCATGCCGTTCAAAGCAAGCGTCTGAATTGGAAAAACTGACCATGGCATGTTTGTTGGGGTATCTTATTACATGGTCTACCTAAGTATAAACTGAAAGATCCCATGGGTTTGCACTAGCTTTGAGTTTCCTCAGGTCATTTTGCTTTGACACGTTCACCTTTGCTCAGTGTTCCTTTGAAAATGGCTTTATAGCTCCAGCTCATTAATTACATTGAAGAGACATTGTATGTCCTGTAAAACTCAGTGGGTTAACCTTCTGCATTGAATTAGTCTACTGCATTACCAGTCAGACAGGGTTTTGACAGCAACAAGTCTGTAATAAAACAATTGAGAGGATCAAATACTCTACTCAAAGTGATTGTCTGGGTTGAGATCAGAACTGAAAAAAAAAACATTCAAATTCAAAATTCAGTGGGTCATAAATAACCACACAAACAGATGCTATTTCATTGTTTCACTCTGAGCATGAGTCTATCCATAAAGTATGTGGCCCATACAGGGATCAAACCCAGGACCTTGGCATTATTAGCACCACACTCTAACCAACTGAGCTAACCGGCCATATAATGCAGTAGAGACCATACAACTTCACTCATGTGTAGTACATAAATTGGTTAAATGCAACAAATGAAATTGGGAGCAAATTACCTACATAGAGTTTTTGACCTAATTACAGTAGCCCTGTAATAATCCTTGTGTGGCTTTATGAGTTAAATGATTGTCAGGAATCAAAATAATGTATAATCTGTCCACAGCTGTCCTTTTAGGAGACCCATACATAGATTTTGATGCCTCCCTTTGCTCTAGTAATGTATAATTTTAGACCTGCAGCAAAAAGCCCGGGGTCAGAGAGAGCAGTGCAGAGTGATCAGGGTCAGTTACCTTCTCACGCTGACACTGTTTGGAGCAGTGCCTTGACATTTGGCCAGTGCTGGTTCAGCACATGCCCCGACATGTATTCAAGCAACACGTGGCAATGTCTGCAGCTTGGACAGCTAACAGGTATGGCCACATTTCACAGAGCATTTATAGACTGTGGTATATATGTCTCACAATGGATATGCAAGGCTGATGCCACACGTGAAAGCATAGACATGTTTCTATACTTATAAGGAGAGCCTATGAGCATGCAGGGCCTTGTTTAAGAATATAAACCATTCAATCTTAAAATGTCTGCCAAGTGTCTCACATATCAAACCATGACATAAAATAATTGAGGCACCGCAAGCATCTGAACAATGTATCATTTCATAGTAAATAAGGAGAAATGTTTGTCACATTTGTTTCTGTGAGAAGCTGCTTCGTCGGATCAAAGTGGTGCAAATCAAATTATAACAGGATGCAGCGGAGACCAAAAACAGAACGACCACCAGACTTTTCTCATTGTACGTTTGATGAACACAGATGGTGTCCAGATTATGCCCTGTATTCACCACAATGGCATTTAAAACACTGAAATCAATCGAGTTAGATTAATTTAAGGAATGCTTAAAAAAGGCTTTATCGTAAATGGAGTTTTCTATTGGAAACATTTCTATTGTGTGTCATTTGAGGAGTACTAGATGACAGACCATAGGAGGAATGTACGACGAGGTTCTGACATTTTTGGCAAAATTCAGTTATTTACATATTCCTATATTTGGATGCCTAATCTTTATAAGTGTTTTGTTGAGATTTATTAATTTTTTAGCATATTATAGGCTTGGTAAAAATATAAACTTATATCTGTAAAATCAAGCCTTGACTTTTTAAAGTGGATTCACTCAAAATTAGTCAAAATGCAACTGTAGAATTCTAAGGGGACAAAATGTCATATGAATGCTTTCTAACAGTGGTATTTGCTCAGTTGGTGAGAGCATTGGTTTGGTATGCCAAAATACATCTAACAATACATTCTTGCACCTATTGATTAACTAGTAATGAACTTACCCATGATGCATTTTTGTTTGTTGAAGCACTTGTAATAGCTTAATAATCACATAAGAATTGCATATTAGAAACAGCTAAATATTTATTCATCAATCAAAACAGAAAGTTCAAATATAAGGTCTGTCAAATAAACGTCACACTGTGATGCATACTCAAGACATTTTACCTGACCAAAATGTAAGCTGGACTGGACAATGGCATTCAGCATCATGTGTTTTACTGTGTGGGTAGTCTTACTAATAAAAACATCCTTTGAAATCAGATCCAGGCAGACAAGAGCAGAAGGAATATAAATATATATATAACTAATGTATTCAACAAGTCATGAATTATCAGGGAAGGCTCTCAATATCAAGATATGTTGGAGCTTGCAGCAAACATGCGAGAGATGACTGGTGTGTTTTTTGGTTCATGTTCTTCCTTCACTGTGATTAGGGCTTTGCAGGGAGGTGAGGAAAAGTGTCCATCTGAAATCCCTCTGTACCAAGCGGGTCCAAACATGGCTGAAAAAACATGGTGGCAGTGGTAGCAGTGGTTTTATCAGTTCTCAAGGAAAGCCACGTAGTCAGTTAGTCTGGCCAACTGCTGCTCATTTGGAACCAGTGAGACCGGAGGAGGATCTGTGGAAAGAGAGGAGAGGGTGAGTCAGAGTCAGAGGGAGAGTCTCACCAGGGCCAAGTACGATCCATCTTTTTACATCTGTACAGGTTTTATTCTATAGACAATGTGCTTAAAGTCTGCCTATGTACACATTAGGGGTGGGACAAAATATTGATATACCGATATATTGAGATTTTTTGATCCTGTATCGATACGGCAAGCTCCTATGCTGATATAATCATAATTTATAATATTTTGTATATTTCACAAAAATAAAATCTGCCTGTACTTAAACTGTGTCTTATTTTGAAAAAATTGACTTGTGAGATAATGGTCAAAGTATTCGCCATTGTAATTATTATATGAACTGTATTTCATTAAAAAAATCCATCAATTGGAATAAAGTTTAAAAACAGTGATGTAGGTTATTATGTGCGATATATCCATTATCGCAGTATCGCCATATTGTGATATTATCGGTATTGTGAGTATTGTATCGAATTGTGAGATACCCTTAGGTTCCCAGGTCTAGTCCATATGTACAGTACACCTAGAAATACTTCCCTGCTATCCTATTTGTTTCTCCAATTCACCAAAAATGTGTAACATTCATTAGAGTTCAGTTTCAAGAAGACTTACTTTGGCTGCTAATGGATAGATGGGATATGATATTATTATCACAACGTCTACTCCTTTTTAGATGAATAGTTATGGCCAGGAAGCAATGAATTTGGTGGGACCCATTTTGACCCATTTTGACCCAGTATCTTGAATGGCATTAGGCAATTGTAAATAGCTCAGCCATGTTTTGTGATGGTTTGTTTGTGAACAACAAAAGTAAAAAATTTGGCTGGATTTTCATTGATTTTTCAGGAAATGGGAAAACGATTAGCTATTGGAGTGAATCCGGATCTGGTAATGTCCTGGCAAAGAAAACAGTAGACTACAAATTATAAAACCAATATCTAAAAAAGTAAATAGTATAATATTATAATATATAATACCACTGATATGAACATGCCCGTTACATAAAAACAACAGTGAGCACAGTATACATACTTAGCTGAAGGAAAGCAATGTTAACATAAAAACAAAAGACCAAAAATCTGATGATGGCATCAATTACTACGGCTCATGTGCACCAACTCAGGCAGCGCAGCATATGACCTCACAATCCCACCTGATTACAAACACTGGACACAGAGGGGCCATAAACCTGGACATCATTAATGAAGACTTTTCATCACATTACAGCATTGCTAAGAACTATTTCCACTAAGAAAAGCAAAACGGCCAAACGCTAATAGTTCTGGAGGGGGACCAGCTTGTGTGGATTATTGGTGAGCAGTGCTGGGCAGGACATGTGCAACACAGATGGTTCAAAAGGAAGACTGCCTGATTACAAAGAGGTCTTTATAACAAGACATTAATCAAGTTCTTCCTAAATGTTTGGACAGCAGGCAATAATTAAGGACTAAATGTGATGGGCACAATTATTGTTTCTGCTTTTCTGTTTTTACGTTTGTCTAATAAACAAGAGAAGAATGGAGAGAGGCCTATAAAATGAATGGAATACACTTGGGCGAGAGGGTATCAACAGAGCAACACTGCCACCTACCTGGCTTTTTGGGCATCACCATCCTTGTAGCAGGGTCAGCTTGCCATCCTTGGCTCACCACACCTATTGACAACAGCAGTAGTATTAATGTATTAAAATGACGCATATAAAGTATATAGAGAAAAACTGAGGACGTTTATTTGTTGTACCTTTTACTGCCTCCTCCACAGAGTAACCCACAAAAGCTGCAAAGTCTTCTGCTGAGATGGAAGTATAGGCCTGTGCCACTAAAGTATACGCTCTTTGCCTTGTGCTTTCTGTGAACACACAAAAAAACAAGCTATTAACATCAACAACCATGTGTCTACATACTGTACATGTGTAGTAGCTACTATATATCATCGTACAGACATGTACGCACATGTGAGTGTGCTGTTATGTAATATATACACATGAAGTTATAGTCTCAGGTTTCTAGTAAACACTGTCATGAATTAGCCACAGCACTAGGGGCTCTGTAACAGCAATTCATATGGAGACCGTGCTTCTGATTCAAGGTTTGGACAGAACCTCTCCATCATTTCTCATGAGTCAATGTGTTTTGGCAAAAAGTAAATGCTCACATCTGCACAGAACATTTTGATGCAAATTTTCCTTGTTTGATTGTGGTGTGCATCGCAGACAGTTACTAATTTCAACAAAAGAGCTCAAGCCACTGAGAAGTGTGTCATTTCACACCAGAGCTGATCGATTTACCATTTTTACTGCAAATTTATTTGCATGAACTTTATTCATATATCATATAGTCATCGTCATATATACCGTCAAGCAAATGTTTGTTTAGTTTATGGAGATCTGCATCAGATAAATATTCAAATGAATGAAGTTTGTTTGAAGTCCACTTGACCTTTTTGGTTTATATGAACGCTTTACTTCATCATCAGAAACTAATGAAAATGAGATTAATCTAAATGCCGTTTGCAATGACTAATGAGCTGACTGAAACTCCCTTTTTCCATTTGACTTCTTAAGCAAAGCATGTCTGATATCACTAACAGACATTAAAGCAGCCACTCAGTTCTTTATCAACAGGTATGTGTCACTGTCGCCCTATTTATCGTAGGACCACCTGACCCACTGCTGTGTGGAAGATAAAGCTAAGAGTCACTGGGCCTCAACCTCCACAGGCATTTTCTGCTACCCCTGCTATCATCACGTAAGCACCTCAGGGTTGTGGCCTTTGGAGGTTTATAGCCTAGCAACGCTTTTTATGTGTACCAACAGCCAGCCCCCCGGTCCACGGCAGCACCAGCAGTTACCGGCAGTAACAATAACAACCGCGATGAGAAAGGACAGCTGTGAGGGGAAGGCCACAGATATGTCCCAAGTACAGTCCCATAGTGCACAATGAGCTGCTTTCTGTTAACTGTTATAACTTTTGTACTGTATTATACAAATATGGTTAACAGTCTGGTTATATTTTTTGGGCACTTTTGTTAAATGGAATGATTCATAGAAAGTTATCAAAGTCACGATTAAGCCATTTTCAAGGATTTCCAATGTCAAACTCCCAGTTCCCCGCAGCTATGGCAAATGAAATAACAGCCTTGTAAAAAAGGACTACAGCAGTCACATGACATCCAAGGGATTTAATAAAACCAATGGCAAATTATGACCTAATTTAGCTTTAGGAATGGCAAATCTATTATTATCATTTTGACCATATAGATGTTTTTAATGTGATACTGTACATACATGTTAACAGCCCTGTGTTTGAAAATAATGTGCAGCCATAAGTCACCTTGAAAACCTTTGAGTCTCCCGAGATTACTCCTAAAAACCAAACAATAGGGAGATTATTACGACTAAATACAGTTGGTGGACCAAGTATGAGCCACACAAACAACACGCAACCCATGTAGGTCAAAGGTAAGATGTGTTATTCTGAATTAAATGTACCTTTTTACATTTTGAGCTATGATGTAAAAATGATGTGTTTGATTATGAACACGGTCACAACTTCCGTCTTAGCATATGCATAATAACTGTGCAACAGCATGACTTTACTGAGGCAAAATGTGTGTTAGAAATGTTACATGTGTTTAATATGTTATGTTTCTTATTAATAAAGTGCTTGGACCTGAACTGGACTTTTTTATTGACAATATACAAAACAATCGGGGTATGACTTTTACAGCCAGTTCACACAATATAACTTCCAATCTGTATCACACTTCATAAAACAGCTTAGTCTGCTGCTCATGACTGGCTGAGCCCAACAAACCAGGTCAGGGCGTTTGTCACCAAATGCCAAGGCAGCCATGTATTTTTACCACAGGCTCTTGACCATTATGAGGCCCAAAGATGACTCGTGTGACAACTGCTGAGGCATTTCATAGCACACTTTACATTTGGAGCTGCTGAGCAAGGCGTGGGAGGAAGGGGTTTTTATGGAGGAGTAATAGGAGCTGGTCTGTCCTTCCATGACAAGTCTATTCCCGGGACGCTATCATTTCGCGCCCCCCTCACCTCTTAAATATAGCCCCTGCTTTTCACCAGCAAAGGCAAAGCAGACAGGACATGGCAAGGGCTTTTATTTTTGGTGCATACTATTGCCAAGTAAGAGCAGCAACAGGCCCGAGCAGAATTATAGGACATACTTAAAAAACCCTGCTATGACCTTGGTTAACAATAAAGCTCAAATCAGGTTTCTTTTCATGCGTCTTTATTCATTGTTCAATACAGTTAAAGTTTCATTTAAAAAAAAATTACAATCACCAGTGAAGAATGCAGCCTCCTTTGAAGGTCCACATTGTGACACCATGTGCAGACATTTTTTAGCAGACATTTAGCTAGAACTATTGTTTATCACACAGCAGCTTTGACACAAGTACAAAAGTATAAAAAAATTAAGAAAGTGTATGATTTCAACACTTAACTTAAATATTGCACTGACAGTAGGGGCCCGCTGGTGTGGCCCAAATCCTCTGGAACATGATACATTTAAAAAAGGAAGTAGTCCCTGCCATAAACACTTCTGTAACCAAACCTTCAAATGAACAATTCAAATAGTTTCCATAACTCTAAGTCCATCACTCATAAATTCAAGTTTTATTATTACTCCTCCTCCTCTTCCTCCTCCTCCTCCTCTTCTTCTTCTGCATCCTCAAACTCATCATCGTCACCTCCAAAGTGCATTTTGGCGAGGACTGTCTCCACATGCTCTGTGGACAAAGTGAAGTGGTCCATCTTCTCAAAGCCTGGCTCAGGCCTGTCTTCTCCCAGGGAGCTCTTGGCTGCATCTTTGGTCTGTGAGATGAGCTTCTTGGAGGCCACAAGAAACTCAGCAGCGCTGTTCTGCTCCAGAGCCCTCACAGCTGAGTCGGTCAGCTCAGTACTGGCCTGTAGTCTCTCTCCATATCTATGAGCTAAGGCCCTGAGTGCTGCCACCTTCTCATCCTGTTCTTTACTGATATGCTCCAGCAGCACAGCCTTACGGTCTTCCAGCACCGCGTACAGGAGGTCGAAGCTCTCTGCCAGGCTCTGTTTAGCTCTCTGAGCATTCTCTTGTACCGAACGGCAGGCCTCATCCATCTGGTTCAGCAGGGCCTGCAGGCGCGCATTACTGGCTACAAGGGTATCAATGGCATTACTGAGCTCGCTCTTCTGGGTCTGGTAGATAGAAGATAATGGTGCAACTTCACAGTCCTTATGCTGGCCAAACACCTTGCACATGGAGCAGGTGGGTACTTGGCAGGTCACACAGTAGATGTTGATTTTCTCATCTTCATGCTCTTGACACATCAGCTCTTTAGAATCTTTTGGCTTCAGGTTGGTTTCTGTATTTGTACTGTTGGTTCCTTCCTGCTGCTGCTTATAGATGTCAATGATATTTTCCACCAATAAGTTACGCTGGAGCCCGTGAACACCATGGCGGTCAAGTACAACCTCAAATCGGCAGGTAGGACATCTAAAAACTCCTCCAGAGAAACGATAAGGGTTGCGTGAATCATACAGGTCACTGGCACAGCTACGGCACAGGTTGTGTTGGCAGGGCAGGATGACCACTGGTTTGGTGAACATATCCAGGCAGATAGGGCAGCTCAGTTGCTTCTCCAGGCTGTCCATGGGGCTGGGAGGCCGCACGATAGATCCTGACCTCTGGACGTCCATGGTGAAAAGTGTTCTGTGCTCGTCTGCCGGTGGGAAGTTTCTGAATGTCCACAAAGTAAAACCTACTAGGCTCTTTGTTCCCTCAGGCTTCAGTGGGTACTAAAAATAGACTGCTGGGCTGAGGGCTGAACCTTTAGTGTATGCTAGCAATTGACAAATGCTTATAGCTGTTCTGAGTGAGAGCTAGCAGCTCACTCCTTTATAGTTGCCCTCACAGCTGGTGATACCCGATCTGTCTGACCAATCAGAGCAGACATTCTTGCTGCAGGCTGGCCTGGGATCTTTTCACAGAAAAGCCCCCCTCCTACAGAACGCTGCATGTGTCAAATGTCCCTCTGGCCACTGGCTCCCCAATAAACTCAGCAGACTGCTGTGTACAGGGCTGAGACAAACAGGACTCATGTGACCGTCTCAGAGCAGCACCTGAAGGAACCCAAATAGTAAACAACCCCATGTCGAAATGACCTGACTGCTGTTTAAATGCCCCTCCTTCAAAAATATGTTTGTATTTACTCATGATCATGTTTATCTCATGTATTTACTAAAGTACAGGGCTAAAGTAAAGGACTTTTACATATGATTCATAAACACAAAATATGCCAGTGACTTAGGTCCTGACTATTATTAAATTTAACGTTACACAGTTAGAAACAGTTTATAATCTAAACTGTACTAAACTGTGTGTAATTCATTTCATTTAGTATTTTGACACGACTTAAGACAAGATGAGTGTTTCACCAAAATCCCAAAACAAAGGTGCTTTAAGTTGCATTATGTAATGTCCAACTCTTGCCAAATCAGTCAAATAAAAATGAGAGAGAGATCTTGTGACACTGAATGTCAGCAGCATCAGCATGAACTCCAGTAAATACAAGCTATTCTTACTCTCTTTCACAACAGTGTTCCCGAGAATCAACTACAACTTTTGGAAGCGTGTGGAAAATATTTGTGAACACCAAGGTCAAAGCAGACCCTTTCAAAGTTTGTAAACAGAAAGTTCTAAATTCCAGAATGGAGGCAACTGGACCATGAACCATTTTCAATGGAGAAATTAGAATTAGCCACAAAATATTGCAAATTAAGATGGTTTGACAAATGACCACCCTTTGCTACATGTAGGTAATGTCAGAGCCTGGTCAGGAAACATTAGTATACAGGTAGAATTTGGCTGGTGGCAAAATACCTGATTTTTAGGTTTCACTGGACCTTACAGTCCTTACAGAAATGTTGAAAACCACAATCGTGTTTCTATTGTATTATTCTATCCCTTATTTTTGTTAAGTTAACTCACTTTTGCCTCCAGTCGCCTCCAATCCAGAACTTTGAACATTCGAAATGACAAACATTTTAAAGGGTCTATATAAACAGAGATTTATTTATGGAGCCAATATTATTAAAACTTTGGGGTCGCAAAATGTATGGCTTCTATAAACAGGGATGATAATGCTTTTAATTAACAATACTTTAGTGCAATTCTCCTCTGCCTCCATTTCTAATCACACAAAAGATATTAACATAGATTGGCCACTGTATGTTCCAAAGTTTTTTCTATGTAAATGAACCATTACTGTCATAATCTCTTTAATAACATGAAGACATGAGAGTGTTGTTACCTCGAAGAGCCTCCATCACTGGGAGGATACTCTCTGACCACTGGTAGGCCGCGATGGCTGTGTAAATCCCGGGGAAGTCACGTTGCCAAATGCGCTGGCCCACCGCCCAAATAGCTGCTAACTCAGGGTTTGCCTGAACACAACAAGAGCAAAACCATCTCAGCATCCTTCAGTAAGCTAAATCTGACAATGAAATACATACATGTAAAGTGTTACAATTATATATAGGTTTTGTTAAGAGCGTTGTGCTATTAATATGATTGATTCTAACCAGTTTGAAAAGAATAAAAAAAAAAAAAAAATGCTAGTAGTCCAAAAAAATGTGGTGTAAATTAGAATTTTACTGGCCCTATTTTAAGCAGTGTATACATAGCATAGCATGGCATAGACATTTTGCTGTACACTAATGGTAACAAAAACTCAAATTTGGACGCATTTGTTCCATCCTCACAAACAAAGTATGCCATAGACATCAGTTTAACTAGGCCTGTGCTGTCGTCCCTGACAGCAAGGTGTATATCGGCGAAACGGCCCCATAGGCCTGCTACAACTGTCACTAACAGGCACCTTAATCAGACATTGTGTGATTTCTAAGGGTTTTAATATTGTTAATTGAGCAATTAAGAGGCCTTGCCCCCAAACCATGACAAACATGGGAAGGGTCTATTTGAATTTTTTGATTTGTCTGGATGTTTGTGAAGGATGTTTTTGCCAAATTAAAAAAATTCACTTAAACTACATTCTTCTTTCAGTCTATAGGGGGCGCTATAGAGGTAATTCAGATGTGTTCAGGGCCGGGGGGTCATTAGGTATTTCAGGTTAGAGCCTAATCGGGCAAAGTATGTGCAAGTTAGAGGCTGTCAAATATACCTGACCTCCCAAATTCAATTCAAAATGTCCTACTTCCTGTTTGTTGTAGGGTGGGGTCATAATAATATTTTATGTTGGGTACACTGTGGAGAATCACTGTACCAAGTTTCATTGCTCTCTGCCAAATTTAGTGTGTCCAGGGTCCCTTAGGGGTCATACACATGGGGGCGTTATAGAGGCATTCTTTATTTGACCTCTGTAATGTGCCTATGTACATTAAGTATACAATTGCCCAGATCAATGTGCCAAACTTCACACAATTTCGTTTATGTTCAGCAGGATTATTGGCTCAATAAATGTGCATCAAAAACTCCATCCAGTTCTGCATCTTCATGATATGTACCTGTGTGCAACAGTTGTAAAATATCCAATAAAGACTTTTGGAGTTATTGCGTTAACAGTTTTGGCCCGTTATTAATTAATTACTTATTTAATATTCATCGATACAGTTCGGCGTCTTTATGGTATGTACCTGTGTGCAAATGTTGAAACTGATCCAGCAATTTGTTTTTGAGTTATCGCGTTCACAGCTAGGATCTGCGGACATGGATGTGGACGCGGACACGGACGAACA
>JAVQKC010036301.1:0-16502 GCA_036025475.1 Philypnodon macrostomus
CCCTCTGACCACCACCAAACACCAATCACACAACCACATTCATTCATAGGCAATGTGGGTTAAGTGTCTTGCCCAGGGACACAACGACAGCGTGCGCTCGGATGGGGACTCGAACCACCAACCCTCTGGTTGAAGGACGAGCGCCTACCCACTGCGCCACTGCCGCCCCATATGTCATCATAAATACTGATAATATGAAACACAGTGCCTTTTGGTAATATTTTGGGCCAATTGTGAGATTAATCTGGTCGATGAGTCACTTCTGGTCAGTCTGCCCCAGGCCAGCTTTGGACACAGTTTACCACCACCACAATGGTGGTAAACACCAATGTAGAAAACACTTAGATACCTCTAAGAGCATTATCACTAAAAACCTCCCAATCAATCTATAATTCAAACCATAATGGAGCCATATTGCCTTACATCATTGTCTACGGGCAAAGTACATAATTATTGTTCGGACATTGATTCAGTACAGCCTAATCATCTGACTGAATCACCTCCATTGACTTTTACCTGCTGTGTATTTGTGATTGAACTGTCCGCTATTATTTCTATCTATATATGTGCACCAGTCTAGCAATTACCAGCCTATAGGTTCGGACCACCGACAGCCAAGGGCATCATTAAGCAAGAAACACCAGGAGTCAGCCTTTTCCAAAGCCTCTGATCTGATGCCTTCAACAATTACATTGCTCCATCCGACGCACTGTGGCTTTATGTCTCTTCGCTTTTACTCTTCTTCTTCTTCTTCAGCGTCAGCGATTTCAAACCCGGGCGGCAGGATTTGGGCCAACATGTCCGCCTGCCAAATAGTCGATCCCAAAGTGCCGTATCCCGGATTAATACCGGAGCCTGTTAATTTAGCGCGTCCCTATTGTAACGAGTGCAGGCAGAGGCATGCTGGATGGATGCATTCAAAGGTACCAACCACGGCCGCTGCTGTCGCCATCAATTGGCAATTTTAATCTTTTAACTTTAGCTGAGGGAATTGCATTTATTGTGTCCAGCGCGTGTGTGTCAAGCGAGGAGCAGTTTCCCATTTCCATTATGATACATCTTTATTTAATATTTACAAAAGTTGATATTGCAAATCTAGCTCAGTTTGCCGCTTTGGCCTCCAGAGGTTACTGTATATGCAATTCAATACTTCAGTAAATGGTGTTTGAACCTGAACTTTTAACAAGATTCAGCAATCTTTGTGGGGCGGCAGTGGCGCAGTGGGTAGGCGCTCGCCCTTCAACCAGAGGGTCAGTGGTTCGAGTCCCCATCTGAGCGCACACCGTCGTCGTGTCCCTGGGCAAGACACTTAACCCACATTGCCTATGAATGAATGTGGTTGTGTGATTGGTGGTCGGAGGGGTCGTAGGCGCAAACTGGAAGCCACACCTCCGTCAGTGTGCCCTAGGGCAGCTGTGGCTACATAAGTAGCTTACCATCATCAGGTGTGACTGGAGTGAGCTATATAAATGGAAGTTATAATATAATCTTGGGCACACTTTTTACGTTCTTTTTGTGCCATTAAAGCCTTGTAGTCAAATGAAGAAAGTCTACGATCACAGGAATTTTCCATCTGCCACAGTCTTTGGTATATTCCTCTAACGGAACTTGAGTGCAAATTAATTCTCCGTCAGAAATGTGGTTTCATAAAACTCAACACCAGAATGCACCAAACGGCGTTATCTCGTGGAGCTGATTCCGAGCGAAACTGGAAAATATAACATTGATTCAAGAAAAAGCCCAAGGAATGATCACTTCTGCTTCATTGCCATTCCCAGCACACGCTAACAAGAAGTGATTTGTGGTAAATTATTAATCAAGCTTTTCACTGGAATGTAATGGGAAGTACCACATTTATGACAAGGTGCCTCTTAATATGGTGATTTCATTTTAATTAATGTTAATGATAGACAAGATTAGCAGATGGAGGAGTGAACGGTTAGGTCGGAGAAAATCAATGCCATCTGTATCTACACGCACCCATTGACCGAGAATGCTCAAAGATGTTATACCCAGTAAGAGGCATTTCTCTGGGGGGGGGGGGGGCAAAAAATGTCTCGTTGATGCTAGTATTTCAGAGACTGGTTTGAGACCACAGGAAGGCAATTAGCAGAAGACCAGTCGCCATTTCGACCTAATGAAGTGGCCAGAGAGTGTACATGTACGTCTTCTACTGGTGAACTTCATCAAATTGACGTGCGGCAGCGCTCGAGAAATCCAGGCACAAGGCAGTGTTTTGTTTTTTGGGGCTTAGTCAAATATAACAATGCTTAAAATAACAGGCGAGGGCACCATTAGTGGGAAAAATATAGCTCTGTGGGATAATGGCCCCTTCACTATTTGTGCTAATCCAGGAATACAGCTGTTGCCAGATCACCGTCATAATCTTTCCTGGTTTGCCATTGGACACAGACGACCCTACAGCTTATAAGCACTGTATCATGACTACAGACAGACAGATGGTTGGGGTGGGGAGGGGGGGGCAGTTAGTCAAAGAGCTGACACAGAGACACTGACTGGCAACATGCATTCACTAGGGGCAATTCAGAATGTATTTTCACTAATTCTCATATGTTTGGAGAGAACCCACAGTAACACAAGGAGAACATGCTGAATACAACCTAGAGGCAAAAAGAAATACAACTTTGACAGATGGTCGGTTAAGCATCAAATAACTAGCTTCATACATGGGTTTTTCCTATTAGGGGTTTTGGAGCCAATCCCAGCCACTATGGGCCTAAGGTGGGTTATACCCTGAGCAATAAATAGCCAGTTAGTCACAGGGCTGATATGGAGACCTACAGTGATGGAGAACATTCATTCACAAGGGCCAGTTCTCCTAACACATGCATGTCCTTGGGCAATGGACAAACCCACAACAACATGGGGAGGACATGCCGACTGTCAACCCACAACCTCCTCATCGAGAGCCAGTAACACCAACCATTCTCACCGTCAGATGGTGTATGTGTATGTATAAAAGGACATCTATGATCAAGCATGTCAATTAGCTCAATACAGTATATGCTAATTTGTGTTTACAATTGTATGTTATGAATGCTAATGCTAGTTATCTCAATTATCAGCTATGCCAGGATGATGTGTGTTGGAGATTTGCACCGCGCCAACCTGAGGTGATTCGATAATGAATGTGGACTAGGAAATCCACCGAGCGAAATACTTTGACAATTTATCTAATTGTCAGTCCATGAGTCATTCTGTCTGGCACTTCATTTCAATTTCTAAGGCCTGCATGGCCGAAGGGAAGTTGTTGTTGTTTTTAATCCCACTGAATCGTAAACAAATCAAGGAAGAAAGAGCACGCTTGTAGTGGGTTCACTCATTGGCCCACGCGGGATTGAGGATCATGGTCAAGGCCAAAACACACTTACATTTGGGCTTTTGGATGTGATTTTCATTGGATTCCTTGTCTGCCACCGCAATACTGATGTTTACTAGGCTTCAAGTTGTAGTATCTATGCACCTCTATAGCCATCAAACAAAGCGGATGTCAATGCATTTATGTTTCTTTGCCCACCCTTCCAATGTTGCAGCATAGGGCGACCACTTCTCTCGCATAGATCTTGAGCCATAATCCAGGTCAGGACCTAGCTGTATGGCGCATGTTTTATGTTGATTAAAAATGGAGAGCTATTATGCTAAGCGGGTGCATAAGATAACAGCAAGCACATTTTGACTTTGAAGGGAGAATGCCAACACCCTGTTTTGAATCAGCATGCTCTTTGGCATCATATACTTACATTTCTAAGCAGTATCTTTCTCATGGGCCCAGACTACATAAGCACAACGAATCAGCCGTATCCAATATGTCTGGTACTATTTTAAAATGAATCTTTTTGGTCTGGCCACCAAACTCAATCATCCCAAATTGAATCTACATTCCTAATGAAGCTCCAGGAAGCGAATGCGGCCCGTGTCCGTACATTTCCTCTGACACGGTCGCTATAGAGACTACTTATTTCTCCAGGATGCCTTGTTGGACGGGTGCCCAGGCGATGGTCACCGGCCCACTGGTTTGGCAAAGAGCTCCCTCGTGGGCAAACCAATGGATCACAGTCAAAAAAGCCTAGCCATCGCCTGAAGGGAATGTCAGACAGCTGAGTGAAGTGGAAATATAGAAAAATGCACAGATTATCGACCCCGGAATACAACACTAGTGTTTTTGATGTCCAACCCTTTGTGACCTTTCTATTTTTTCATATTGAGAATGTGTATGAATTCCTGCATTGGAAATTCAATATAAACTAAATGGACGTTCTATTTAATAAAGTGGTATGGTCTCCTGCTGATGTAGCCCACCTCTTTGTGCATTCATTGATCTGCAGACCCAGATGTAACGTTTTCTCACACCACCACACATTTTCGCCTACTTATCAGCCACTCACTGAATGAAAAATTTAAAAAAAATAAAAACAAAAATCCACATGGCACCAACCACCACATCACGTTCTTTATTCTGATGCTTTGTTTGGAGTTCGGCAGGTTTGTCTTGAACATATATAACAAAATCCATTTATACATATATAATATTTCTACGTAAATAGCTCAATCAACTCCACTGACGACAATGGGCCAGTTTTTAAACAGCAACGGATTCTCTCATCGGTTCCAGAAGTAGCCGAAAAAGTGCCTTTCAAATGCATTGAGAATTGTTCTAAGATGGAACTATTTCTTGGACCTCCGGTGGCTCAACCCTCTCATCTCTATGGCTCTGGATCTATTTAAGCGCCCAGATTGTCAAGATGCAAACTTCACCATCCACGTTCTAAACTCCTTCTTAAAAACCTCCATCTTCAGTTTCTTTATTCAGAATCATATTAATTTCAGCAAGACCTGCATATCCACTCCGCCACTGCATTATTCATGTAGGCCCTCTGACAAAATTCCCTTTCATGTATGCATCGAGCCCTGAACCAAAAATCCTGGGATAAGCCCCAATAGCTTATACCTGATGGCAATACACAGCTGCTGCTCAAGTAAACTGGCAATCTGTCTCTGAAAATAAGCTCAGGAGTGAATAGTGTGGCGTTTGATGTCATCAGATAAAGTGTGGTACAATCAAAGGACTTGCAACAATGGGAAGAAGGGAATTAACGGTTTAGTCCATCTGCTGCACACGAACAATGGTGCATGAAGAAGTCGTCTTTGTTCTTAGGGACATTAATGTTTAGCGTGATTGTTTCTGCAAAAGGTTCTGTAATCTATGTATTTTATATTAAAAGCTCAATAAGTAAATGATGTTAATGAAACCAAGAGAAGTTTTACTGAGGCCTGCATGGGTTGAGAATGGAAAGAGAGTTGCTGGGAGGAAGACCATCGATGCATTCATAAAACTGAAAGATTGGGTTAGCGTTACGGTTGGGGTTAGGGTTAGAGTTGGGTTAGAGTAGGGTTAAGGTTAGAGTTAGAGTTAGGGGTAGGGTTAGGGTTAGAGTAGGGTTAGATTAGAGTTAGGGTTAGAGTAGAGTTAGGGTTAGGGGTAGGGTTAGAGTTAGGGTTAGAGTAGGGTTAGAGTAGGGTTGAGGTTAGAGTTAGGGTTAGAGTAGGGTTAGAGTTAGAGTAGGGTTAGAGTTAGAGTAGGGTTGGGGTTAGAGTAGGGTTAGAGTAGGGTTAGGGTTGGGTTAAGGTTAGAGTTAGGGGTAGGGTAGGGTTAAGGTTAGAGTTAAGGGTAGGGTTAGAGTAGGGTTAGGGTTAGAGTTAGAGTAGGGTTAGGGTTATTGGAGGAGAAAAGATGTTAGTTGCCTTTGTTGCTGCCTTCCAGCATCTTGATGGATGTTTGTTAAACATTGTAAACATTTATATTGTTTATTCTTAAAAATAAAAAAAACAAATTCAAATCCTCAGATTTTAAAGACATAAATTAGTCACTCTAAATTGCCCTTTAAGTAAATACATGTGAGGATGAATAACTAAACACAGCTGATCTCAATGGTGTACCCTGCTTAAGACCCATAGTTGCTGGTATTTGTTTCAGTCATCCCTAAGACCTAGTAGAAGTAAATATTCTAACAGTGATGTATCTCTATAGTAAAAGACTGCAGTAACTGACACACCAGTACAAAAAGGGCACTCTTCAGGCCAGTCGCCAGCATGTGTTCAGGTTGCATCAGTATCTCACATTAGAGCTGGGTTAAAGCCGAGACTCGCTGCATTTCACAGCCTCTCTGAAATCCTCTGCTTTTGGCAACAGTCTATCTCCGTTTTTTATTCAAGGATGTTTCTTCTTTGGCCGAAAACGCTATGATTTAATGATAGCGACTTCATCCAGCAGCATCGAAAATATCAATGTTTCATCAAAAGCCCATATCAACAGAACACCCACTGAGTACATCGAGGGATAAGTCTGCTATATTTTTGAGTTTCCGTTTCATCTTCGACATCAAGTTGTCCGTCACTAGCGGATCAATTGGCTTGCATCGAAACAGCACTGCCCTTGAGCGCGCGGACAGACTAAAGTACGCCATTTAGCATGATTGACCATCATCCAATCGAACGGCGCTTCAGAGGCATGCTTTAACTATTGACCCATGTGGTGAAGTCGTTGTGATCATCCAGACGGCAGGCAAAGGCGTGTTGATAGACTGGGGTCCGTACATTAATAATGCACTAAAATGGACAGCCATAGTTTGATTCCCCCCCCCCCCCCTTCGGTTCTATCTGTTTTCTGGACATATATGTTCTGGCAAAAACAGTTTTACCTAGTGTCTGTCTATTTTATAGCCACTCAGTAACACAATGAATGCTTTCTTTTAACTGGGTTGTAGAGTCACATGCAGTAAAAATGCAGTTTGGGCCAATGGAGATGTAAGCCTAAGGGCCACAAAAAAGCGAATTAGGTAAGCTGAAGTAAATTATGTCGTCATTGTATAGAAATTCAATATGTGTGAAAAGTAAATATTTGTCAAACAGAATGTGAAAAGCAAATATTTTTGTCAAACAGAATGTGAAAAGTAAATTTTTTGTCAAACAGAATGTGAAAAGCTAATATTTTTGTCAAACAGAACAAAGTAAATATTTTTGTCAAAAAGGGGCATAAAATATAAGATATATTCTAATCTCTGCTTCTTTTCATTTAAGTTTTGTACTGTCATGTAGACACTTCTAGTTGTTATTTTAATTTTAAATGAATGAAAAAAAAAATAGTTATGCAAATTAGTATCTATCAATTATCAGCACAACAAAACTATAACTATATTTATTTGATGATGTTGATAGCCATATACAACTCCAGGTATGTTTTTGATGATTTGCATAATATGGCTCTACTAACTGCTAACAAACACGCATGTTCAGATGGCGCAATTTCATTTTTAATTTCTCTCCTTCCTGAGACAATACAACATTATATTATCCATGTGACTACAGAAGTGAAGGGGTTTAACCAGTAGTTTCCCTTATCTCTTTACAGTTATCTCTTTGAGACTTGTCCAGGCGTCGAGAATGCATCATGCAATCATTGAACGACTGTACCCTGGCAACAGAGAAGAAAAAGCATTCATTTTTTCATTTTCTTTTTTTTGAGCTGACAAACCGGCTGACATACATGAAGGGATATAAAATTGAAAATTCAATCGCTTCCATGGCCGGGGCTTTTATTGTGAAGGGGGATCTTTGTGGGATCAGTTCACGGGGAAGCTTCTAGAGAATTATCGCGCCCAGCTGGAGACTCATGCATATCACTTGAATGCAGTCCCGGCAAAGACATCAAAAAAGTTGCGATGTCTTATAGAGGGTTTATAGTGAGATACAGAATACACAACTTTTGTGATTGTTATGTATTTATGCATTTGTCAAACACAACACTGGTACCTTCTGATCTGACAATCCCTGCCTAGCACATACATACATTTGGTAACCAGCCAACCAACCAGCGTGTGACAATGTAAATGCATTGTACTGTATAATGTGTAATCTCTTCTGGTTTTAGCTGGTTGGTTTTTTGATGGTTTATTTTTTATTTAATTTCAATTAAATTAAATATGTCAATAATGTGTCATGAAGCAAAACATAATTTGCAGTTTTAGTGGATTTATGTGGATACTTTGTGGATCCGATAAACAGCCAAGTATTTACCCCTGGACTAGTCCTCTTGGATCAGATTTTCAAATAACTTTACAACTGATGGGGATGAGTTACCTCTGTAGCCACAGCTGCTCTGGGGCAGACAAGTGGAGATGTGGCCGCCCCCAAACACCACAATCACACATTCATATATAGGTAATGTGGGTAGAGAGTCTTGCCCAAGGACACAATGGCAGAACTGGACTACAGTGGGGATAAAACTACTCTATGCACCAACTTTTATAACTTGAAGTGTGAAGAGGTTGAAAGTGTATATAACTAATTGTATCATGTTTTAAATATGCCTATAGCCTCCATGTATTCATATCTGACAGGCTAGGACATCATTTGTGAATGTGATTGCTCATTGGCGTCAGTGTACATTGCCTTGGGAACATCTCTTGAAACATGTGTGCCGCACGTATTGATATGGTAAGCATCCCCATTTCGTTGAGCTCAATAAGACTCACACTGGTGCAAAAGGTGCCAAGCTCAATATCGCACACAAAGACACACACATACACACACACAACCTGCCTGCTTTTCTCAAAACTATTTATGAGTTTTATAATCCTTGGGTGAATTATTGACCTTTGCTTCAGTGGTGCCACTGTTTACCCATGGCTACGGGGAGGGTGCAGGGCAGACTTCACTCTCTCCTGCAGTCTGGTATGGAACAATATTACCTTGCACAGCAGTATGGTAATGTCTTTGCATAATGTACGCACTTAGCATCCTACACACCAGGCAAATTAGTTAGTTAGGTGGGGTGAGCTGGCAGGAACTGAAGATCGTTTGTTGTGGGTGTGAGGAAGTGTGGCTGGCACAGGTAGGCAAGCAGAGGGGGGGGGGGTGGATTTGGTAACAAAATTATATTATCTGTTATAATGAAGTTCTAGAAGCCAATTTCACGTCCCCACACAAAGCTGCCCTGGTTAATATCTTAACATTGATTACCTGTATGCTATAGGATCCAGTTTAAAGTCTTAACCATCACTTATAGAGCTCTCCATGGCCAGGCTCCAAGTCACCGGTCAGATTTCCTCCACAGGCATGTTCCTGGTAGGAACCTTAGGTCTGCCTACCTGGACCTTTTAATTGTACCTCAGACAAAGTTCTAAACCAGACCCACACCCAGGTTATGGGAGGCACCCCCCCTCGATCTGAGAGCAGTTAAGTCTGTTGAATCCTTCAAGAAGTATATAAACACGTGTTGTATAGACTAGCCTTCCCTGAGCAGATGTGACGGCCACTGCCATGTGCTATACATTTTTCTGGATTGATTCAAGGTATGGTATTTTTTACCGTTTTTATTTGTATTGTTATTGAATTTTTTATTATTCGTTTATTTTTATGTTAAGCACTTTGTAAGCCTATCTCTGTAAAAGGGACTATACAGAAAAACATGAATTGCTTACCTAGCCTGGCCAGCCAGTTTTGTGATGTGTAATTATACCAACATCTCTAAACATTTAATAAAAATACGGGGTACACTTTCGAAATGTTTGCTTATGTTGAGTTTATTCTGTGTGCTTTGGATTCAATTTTTGATTCGGTGAATTATGATCCTGTTGCAAAAATTTGTTCCATTAAAATCAACCTCCACCTGAGGGACCAAACATCTCCATAAAGCAATCAAACTGGGATTTGTTTTCGTTCATTCTGAATACAACTACGCCGACAGTCTCTTCCACCAACATGAACAAAACACGCAGTGTGATACATACTGAGGTGGGTATAGTGTCTTGCCCAAGGATACAAAACCAGCTGTATGAACCAAGGTGAAATTGAACAGCCAACCTTTCAAATGGGAAGCGACCTGGTCTACCTCCGTGCCACTGCCACACCCACGTGGTGCATTTGTAAAGCCTACATACATCACGGGCTACTTTAGATTTGGCCAGACACAGAGCGATCAATCTCTGCAAGACATTATGCCTTTTAGCAATTTGCGGAGCTTTGTGTAATAGCAGGGAGCATGTGGTCAGTGGAGTGGCCATCGAGGCGGCCGTGCTTCAGTGGCACACATGCTCGCAGACAAAATAAACACACTAAATATAGCAGCTAGTGCAATCATACGGATACAGCACACGCTCAAAGTAAAAAGTACAAACAGGAAGTGGGCTGTGTATTCCGCCCACACCACTACGGCTTGGCTGCATCAGTTAGGAACAAATCCACACTTTTTTTCTTGACCTCTTTTCAACAGGAGAGTAGGCAGACTGCCATTGGCTTAGAAGATGCATGGAACATAATAAAATATAACAAATAAAGATGTTAGTGTCATGTATGGGCACATTACTGGTTACTGCACTTTTGTTCAATGGTATAAGACTTAATGTTTTGGTCCAACAGGCCTGATGTTGTTCAGTTGGACCGAATCTGTGCTGTGAACAATGAAACATATGAAGAGCGTGCGGGAGTCGTCTGTTTCTACATTTTATAACTTAAAATGTATTCCGAATTAATGTCCCTTTAAGGCCCCTTCTCCCCCCCAAAGGTCACACCCACTTCACTATTCCACGCCAAGCCTATAGAGATCAGATGGTGTTTCAGTTTCACAGCAAACATGACACACTTTAGATCAGGGGTGGGCAAACTGCGGCCCGGGGGCCACATGCGGCCTTTTGGGCTTTTTAATCCGGGACGCCAAGCATTTTCTCATATTTTTGAAAAGATCAAATATTGGCAATTTATCACTCACATTGTTATAACCTGCAGTAACCAGTTAACTCCAAATAATTTCACTGAGGCTGCTTGTCTCGTGTCAGAAATGGCTGCAGTTCACAAAGAATACAGTATCAGCCGGCCCACTCGGCACATTTTTAAACCCCATGTGGCCTTCGAGTCAAAGTTTGCCCACCCCTGCTTTTATGAAAATCTCACAAAAATCCAACTTTCTGTGCTCGCTTGCAAACCACAATTGCTAGAAAATTGACAAAATAACCACTGGACTAGTATGACAAATTCACATATTTGGTTTAACCCCAGAATATCTCCCAAGGCCTAGCTCACATAATTGTTTGACGTGCCAGCCAATATATGTCAGCTACCATTGATCATAGTGACGACTGAACTGAATGTAACCTCAGCATGAAGAGAACATTATTCAACATTGCTATCAAACCATGATAAGTACTGTATAAGGCACACGAGATATACAAGTCATTTCAACACATGGAAAAAAATTCATTATCAAACATACGGTTAAGAATTAAGCGATATTGTTCCCGTGGGGCCCTTATTGCTGTTTTAGGCTTAATTATAACTTGTAAAGCATAATGTTAATAATATGTGGCTTCCGTGATTATGAAATCCGCCCGCGCTGCCTTTTGAACTGGTGGGGGGGGAAAAAAGAGCTGCTTCTACACATCGGTGCTCTGGAGGCCTTGATCAAATAAACTTGAAGAGCATTATCAAAGTAAAAGCCCTTCAAATGTGACTCTGTTCTCCCAGGGACCTGCTATTATAGAGAGTGTCCATCTTCACACACTCATGTAGATGCGCTATACGGTGAGTGAAGAGCATGGTAAATGTAAAGAGTGAAATACAATGGTACTTCAAGTTTCAGTCTTTAAAGATGAATACAGGCCATTTCAAAATAGTAATATCTGGCATAGAAAGAGCTTTCCTTAATCTCCTAGCCCTGATTTTGGTATAGGACACCTGACCAAAAAAACTCACAGCAGTCCTCAGCAATTGTCTTAAGCCGGGTTAAAACCAGGACTAAATAGGAACTAAACCAACATTTAACCAGGCGTAAAACAGGCCATTATGTGGACTGAACCAGGTCTAAAGTATAAGCCAGGATTAAACTGTGCCCAAACCAGGACTACGAAGTGACCAGCACAACTCTATACAAAGCAGGATACAGACAGCGGTACCTGTACCACAATTTGAGAACCCCCAATGTCATCTTAAGGTCTAACTTTTTTTTGCCAGACAATTCCTCTATCCAAAAAACCCTGCATACTCTCTCCTCCAGGTCTTCAATTCACTTTGCATCTGACCGGACAAACAAATGCGGAGAATTTTGAGAAGCCGGGCCAACCTTGGTAAATATTTGCGGTGGTTGTGACGCACTTGAGTTTGATTGCCGTTGCCGACAGAGAGCTCTCGTGCCTGAGATGAGTTCTTCTGGATTTGATCTGTGTCATAAGCAGCTCAGAAGGGTGCAGAGAGTGAGAGACTGCCCTTGTTGAAATTCATTCACCTTTGTGTGATTTGTCGTTTACCAAGATAACCAATTGTTAAAATGTTTAAACAAATGCTTAACAGTCAGGTTTTACTTAAGTCAGTCCCTGGGCGTCTATAGTAACATCAAGTCAAAGTTTGGGTCAGGGTTCTTTCTCACAACTCTGATTTGATTATTTAAACTGAAAGACTAGGTGGAATGAAATATTTGCAGCCATATTGATTTTATACTCAAAAAATACAAGGTCTTCCTGATCACTGAAGCAGAATTTCAAACCAAAACTAGTCTTCTCTTAGGAAACGAGTTTATTTGTATTAATTTTTTATTAGTTTATTTATTAGGGACAATGTACATTAATCAACATTTCTGTAAATGCACCTGATTTAGCCAAGCGGCTCCTTTCCATCTGTAGTCCCTGGACAGATCTTTAATAGTCATCATAAAAACAAGGTAACAATCAATATAATAAAAAAACAATTAATAAAACTGTACAAACAGTATACATTAAAAAGTGCAGGGTCAGGAGGCTGGTCTAGTGAAAACCTTAATGTTGGCAGATTTGATTATGTATCAACAACACTTTGATCAGAAACTATAGATGTAAAGAATTTGTCTGAGTCTTAGGTCAATACTCTAAGCACAACCTCAACAGCAGCCATTACTATCGATTGTTGGTCTTTAAGCAGCTGCTGAACAGGTGGAGGGTGAAATTATTTCTGGACAACTGAAGGGCAGTTACTGGACAAATGGAGGTCATTTTTCATTTCAGACTTTACTAGCCAATCTACAGTAGAGTCGGTGAGCTTGTTTTCTCATTTATGAAGTTTGTTATTAACAAATAAAAGCAATAAGATACACCAATATAAAGCCAAATAAAGAAAACAATTTAATAAAAACTATTAAATAAAACTATTGGGATACAGCCAAGCTATAATAACCAGTGTCGAATGCCAAAGAGAAAAGAGTGAAGATTAATTCTCAGATTTTCAATTATGGATCTTGATTTTGGTTTGTATTTTTCCCCAAAAATATCTGTCCATTCACCTGAGGCCTCATTATGCTTGAAAACTAGGACTAGAGAATGTTCTTGTTAAAGTTAAGAAATATCTTTGAAGACTTGACGATCTGGTCTGTGTCCTTGGGCGACTGAACTGTGAAATCCTGCAGCCTCTGATTTTTTAAGCTCATTTTGCACAGTCCCAGAGTCAATAGGATTCTGAGCTGACATCTTGGAGGAATATAAGAGCTTTCATTTGAAAAACTTAAAAAAAAAAAAAAAACTGCCTCAACCCAGTCTTTTCACAACCTTTCAGCGAACCCATAAATATACTGTGATTTAATACACATAGCTGCTATAACTTGAAATAAATTCAAATTTTAGTGATGGTTTGGTATAATCCAGTCTAGCCACAAGGCATCAGAAGTCAGTTTACTTTGATAAATGCAGAGGATTGCATCAAATGAGATTACAAGATTCGCCAAGTCAGAATGCAAATGACTTTACACTTGAAGGCAGATAATTTCCCTTGGTGACCAGGGACATCGTTAAGGCAATTGTATGGTGGCCACAGACTCACTAAAGTCAGCCACCCCTTGATCTAAATTCTACAGACGTGATTGGTGGTCTGTAGCTGTGGACAGAAGATGATGTATGTTATAATCAATACACATTTTCTACATGACAAGAGTTTGAAATTGTCAAAGGTAGCAGTGAAGGTAGCGTGAGCTCTTTGTATCTCTTAATCTCTGTCCCTCTTGTCACCTAGGCACAAGCTAATGAGATTAGTTTATAATGTGCCATGGTAAATGTCAGCCACCAGACTAACGGATGACTATACCTTCCACCTACATTACCAGACACAGTGTTCAGGCATGATGGCACTGGGGCTGGAGCCAACAGTATCCCATTGATTTATTGAGAGGTTTTTTCTAAAGCAGTAACTACACAATACAATTCTGCAATATTAATATAATATCATAAATAAGGATGGAACATTTACTCTTATTCATATTAATGCAAATTTGATAAATATTAAGGACTATTTACATCAATTTCCTCAACCTTTCAGTGTTATTGCAATTTCTGAGACTTGGAGGGGGGATTTTGAGCTGGAATGAGTTGTATGTATGTGGAGGAGTAGCTCTCTATGTGAACAGCAATTTAAGTTTCACAATTCTAGATAAAATGGCACTTACTGTAAACAACTTGTTAGAATATATAACAATAGAAATGCATGATGGGAAAAACAAACATTCACTTTGCGTGTACAGATCTCCAGGGTCTAGTATTGAACAATTTAAGAATGGATGGAGGGAATGTTTACAGTTAGAAGCCAAAAACATCTTTTTATGTGGAGGTTTTAATATAGATTTGCTCAAAACTAACAATAATAAAATGATAAATGACTTCATTGATACTATACACATATATGCATGTGTACCCAGTTATCACCAGGCCAACACGTATGACTTCTGTGCAACACTATTATATTTTGAACAAATCAGTTAGTGGAATTTTACTGAAGGACATCATTGATCACCTCCTTGTGTTCTCTCCATATGACAGGATTTATAGGGAAATCATGAAACAATGAATACATATTGTATCAGAGGAGTCATTAAATGCACTGAGTATTCTAAATGATAATAATGTAAATAGTGCTTATGATCATTTTGTGGGTATTTGTATGACTGTATGACAGAACTCTACAAAGGAATGTCCATGGATAACAAAGGCGCTTCAGAATGAGTGTAAAAACAGAACTAAAAAAACTAAAGAGGGAGAAATACTAATATTGTAAGGGCTCGTAGAAGGGAATTCTATGGTCTATTATTAAATAAGAGTAAAAACAACAAAGAGAATTATAATATGAATGTTGTTGTAAGTACATTTAATGAATTCTTTGTAAATGTGGGTTCTGCTTTAGCCAGCAAAATATCTGATCCAATAATACCTGACGGATGGAAGGACAATTTCAGTGACAGAAATCTAAATTCAATGTTCATTACAGTTGTGGAAGATAAACAGGTTATAGATACAGTAGGAAAATGCACAAATAATAAACCTGAATGTGTCACTGACATGTCCGTGATTAAAACTGTAATTGAGAGTATTTTAAAACCCCTTACTTATATATGTACAATTTATCTTTTAAGACTGGTATATTCCCGAGTGATATGAAAACCACTAAAGTGATACCTCTGTACAAATCAGGGCATATACCGGTACATGGATTCAATAATTGCTGACCTGAAATCAAATTTACAAATGAGCACAAATTACTCTCCGACTGTCAGTATGGCTTTAGGGTAAATCGTTCTATATCATTAGCAATTACAGATTCAGTTGAGGAAATAACATCAACCTTAGATCAGAAATTAGATGCAGTAGGTATATTTGTGGATTTAAATAAAGCATTTGATACCATAGACAATCAAATTGTATTTCGGAAATTGGAACGGTTTGGCATTAGGGGTATTGTTTTTCACTGGATCAAGAGTTATCTCAGTGATAAGAAGCATTTTGTAAGGTTAGGAGGTTACGGTTCCCATTGTCTGAGCATTACCTGCGGATTCCCACAGGGGTCAGTATTGGGACCTAAGCTGTTATCCTTTATATTAACGATCTGTGTCATGTATCCACACTTCTGAAACCCATCTTGTTTGCTGATGATACAAATCTCTATAACTTAAAAAGTATTTTTCAACTTTTGTAGACAGTTGCATATCATGAAGACGCTGAACTGGATTGAGATTGGTACTTGGGCTAGTGTATATTTAAGCAGACGTATGGGGGGCATTATATAGCTTGCTGTCGGGTACGACAGTGTGAGCTTAATTTGTCATTGTGTTCAGCAACTTTGACCATTTGCAACAATGTAAAAACTACATTTCAAACATTAAAAAAACACTATCTCTCTTGTTCTGAAAGTTGAAAAAGGGCATCTGGACAAGGTTTTGATTGTTGAAAAGCTTTCATCTGCCAGTCCAGCAGACTTCTTCAGTTCTGGTTAGAAAGGTAAGTGAGCTGAGATTATAGGCTGATACTTGGGGGAGTGGTAAACACCTTCTTGTACAAGAAAACAAAAAGCTGAAACTCGTTGACTGCAGACCCCAGAGGTGAGTTTCAGCTGAAACTAGGGAACAATAGAGAGAGGGAGCTCCATTAGCAATTGATAGGGATGCCCATTAGCATATTAATGGTAGGGCACAAGCCCATCCAACA
>JAVQKC010036333.1:0-17554 GCA_036025475.1 Philypnodon macrostomus
CTACTACTACTACTACTACTACTACTACTACTACTACTACTACTACTACTACTACTACTACTACTACTACTACTACTACTACTACTACTACAAAAGACTTTCTAGTCTTTAATATGGACTGGACTATTGACATTTAATATGTGAAAGGAGCACTCTATATGCAGCTGTACACTAAAGGCAGAATTCCTCATGCTTCCTTAGACCCCCACTGTGATTTGTGCTCTGTCCCAGTCCCACATGGGGGCAGCTATCTGGAGCGGCCACACTCAGGATTATTCCACTGACCAATCCTTTAGCAACAGTTGAGGGGATGAGAGTGGCTGTTGGACCGCCTCCATGACCAGAGGTGCTCCCCCCTACCGCTTGGAGTCCCGAGTGGGGGGAGGTATCACTTATACGTCCAGATGCTTTTGCTAACATATACATAGGTCCAGTCTTTTGCTGTCAACATCCCAAGAGTTGGGTGTGTAGACAGGGTGTGCAGATGTCGGGACGGGACAGGTGTGCTCTGGAGGGAAATCATGTATGGATGGCCCATTGAAGAGTGAAAATGTTAGATCAATTCACTGCATTTTCTGTCAGTGGTCCATTCCCCTCACTCATGAGCACAATGTAAACCAGTGGTTCTGAAACTGGTACAGACACTTGTGGTGGTACTTGGAGTTTTACTAGTGGTACTAAGGAGTCCATATGAATGAGGTAAAGGGGTTTACATTTGATATGTTTAGTCTGGATCTGTTTTTGACTTGGTTTAGTCATGATTTAGTCATAATTTAGAGCTGGATTAGTGTTCATTTAGACATGGGCCGATTATCAATATGTGCACTCATGTCATCAGCCTCATCCCATGTACTGTTCCAACTGTAAGAACATAAGGCCGAGAATGGACCAAATGTGTTTTTGCCCTGCCTTTACCAAGTATGCACTGGAGCAGACTTGTGTACTTGAGACTGACCGCTGTCCCAGTATGCACCACGCGGCCGCTGCTGTGTTTGAGGGGACCACTCAGAGCTTATGGTGGTAAGGTATAAAGCTAGTTTTTCTGCTGTTGTTGTTACACTTTTAAGTTTTTAGATATTATGTGGTCTATTTACTAAGTTCAGACGTTAAGTCGACCAGGGTTACCAGTGTTGGTATTTTAACTGAGTGTGTGTGGATATGGTGTGTGCGGGTGTGTGTCTGTGTGTGGGCCGAGAGAAAATAAGAAAATAAGACTAAATATATAATTACTGTTATTGGTTGTTGTTGATTCTCAGAGTTCTACACATTATCAATTTGCTCCTGTAGAAACGTCCCAAAGGAGACTCCGACTGTTATGACGTAGCTAAACAAGGAACTGCTAAATTAATGAATACACTTAATAAATTGTTGTGTGATTTTTTTAATTTTTTTTTTATGTTTTTCAGCGTCCCCATGTTGCTAATACGTTTTGCTAAAAGACTTGTTATTGTTGGCAAACTTAAAGCCCGCCTACTCACAGCAATACTGCCACATGATTGGTCCTCCCCACCAGTGTAGTCGAGCAGACGGATCAGCATGAACGGTACAAAATGGATCGTCGTGAGTTCGGGAAACTACAACTCTCACGATAATCCAGCCTGCAGCGCAAGGTTAGAAAATGCCAACGTAAAAAAAAAAATTGCAACGATTTCTACAAGTCTTTTTGTCATTGTAATATTTAGTGCAGAATAAAAATAAACATGTTTAGTATTGGGCTGAAACATAATAATATTGACAGAAGACTCTCAATTCTTTGACTGTACATTGTCACTAGTCTACACCACCCCTCATCAGTCGCACTCTAATCACTCTCTGTTTTCCTCGGCCTGGTTAGTTGTTGTCGATTAAGCACCAGACTCATGTAAATGTCTAAAGACAATAGGCCGTGGTGGTTCCGCCTGCAGCCTTCAGCTTCAACAATGACTAATCAGACAAAATAAGTGAAGCGGACAGGAAGAGGGATGGAGCGGAGAATTCACATAGATCGACTTCAGACACGCAATCTGAGAAATACACAATCCTCAGGCAGTGACAGGCTCTCTCAACACATCACGGCAACAGAAACCAAATCCTTGGTAAATTGTATATATATGTTTGTTTGCTGTGAATTTACTCTCCATGCTGAGTGACCAGATGTCCCACTTTGACTGGACAGCATTTTCAGCCACAAACTAAGACTTTGACTCATGTCATCACAAAGGATTTTCATTTCTCTATTCTCATTGTTTTTTTATTATTTTTATTGTTAGACAATGATTGCTTTCTTTTAGTTTGATTATGTTGAGTCACATGCAGTAAAAAGATCATTTGGGCCAACTGAGAGGTAAGCCTGAGGGCCACAAGAAATTGCATCCTTGATGTAGGGTGTCCCACTCTGCACCGCATTTTCAGCTCAACTTCAGTGGACCACAAACTAAGCTATGTCGCACATTTTGACTCATGCCAGCCAAGAAAATACTTGGTCTATATATTATTTGACACTGACAAATAAATGTACAAATAGACGTGAATTGCCTGCGTTTGTCCCACTTAAACACGCTTTATGTCCCGCATTTGGTCCTTTATAATCCTGTCACCGTACCTCCATGTCTCTTGGCATATACTTAAAAGTGACAGTTGAATGGGTTGTCTTTTACACGCGGAGATCTGAATGCTCCAACTAGATCTCGGGATAATGTAAGGCATATGTTTTTAAAAGCAAACTCATTTATTGTTGATTTATATGCCGTTTTTTAGCCGAGACCTTAATGCCTGTGCCGCTCGCACACCGGGAACGGACAGATTGGCTTCTAATGGTTATCCGATAGCACCCAGCAGTATACCTATGTGTTGTTTAATAAGGTGAACTGACCTTTTATCATGGTTATAAATCAATGACAGTCTCCCACACCGGAGCGCGGGCATGCAAATGAATAATATTATCTGGGCACATACATACAAAACAGCAACATGAAGTCCACAGGAATTCCGTGTGTCTGTGCAAGTTTTACATGTTCCACAGTGAAGGTTGAGAATCTGAAGGGTGCATGCAAGATTCTTCAACAAAATTAGATACATACTAACGAGTCACTTTTTTAAGTAGACCAATTTACTTGCTAGTGAGCAAAAATGACTAAGTAGCCTCTCATCAAGTCAACAGTCTTGCTGAAGTTCAAACCAAGAATCAGAATTCAATTTGATTTGTATAGCCCTATATCACAACAAAAGGGCTACAAACCTACAAAATCAAACTCAGCAGACAATCAACAAACATCCTCTGTCGTTAGACCATAATCGTGGAATCAGAACGAAAAAGAAAGGTGAGCAAAATTACTTCGCCAAAATTTGAGAGAGATGGCAGAGAATGGTTCGAAAATCATACAATAGCAGTCAATATCAATATCAGTAAGCTTCAGTTCTCTGGGCAAAACTGGTTTGTCAATGCCAGATGACATAAAGGTCTGCAGAAGAACACACAAGACCATGTGCCACTTCCAATCCACCCATGAGATGTGTTTAAGTTGAGCTCCCTTTACTTAAATGTATTGACAGAGAACAGACTGCTATTCCTGCACATACTGGGATTTAATTAGTGCCAAAAATGTTGCTAGATTAATTCATTTATGTTGGAAACATCGCAAACATTGCAGACCTTGTGTTTGCCTCTCCTGTTGAGTTGATCAAAATGTTTCTTTCTATTAAGCCTGATTGATTTTGATATATGATAGATGGACTGGTTTTAATGGTTTGGTATTGCAGCAGAACATGTTCTACCTTGGGGTCTGTGGAGGGGATTTTTGGGGTGGTTCCATGCTCTTCTGACGTGCCAGCACCTCCATACCAGCGCTTCCTGCACCAAACCAGATAAGAGCTGGCACAATCAACCCTACCAACTCCACACCCACAGCCCCATGGAGGTAACCCTGTGATTTCACATGCAAGCACACAAAGTCCACCGAGACTACATCCAGACACCCAATCGTATTCTTGTTCATCAGACTGTATTGGCCTTGCCCCTCTTGTTCGACACATTTTTTTCCATGCTCCACTAACTAACCGCCATATTGAGGAGTTTGTGTAGGGCCAAGAGTACGTCATTAGCATATCAAACCTCCAAACCACCGGGGAGTGCACTTTCTCCATCTTAACAGCTCCACATTAACCCCATGCAAATGCAGAAGAAGCCCAATAAATCAGCACTTAACTGGGCCTGCATCTGCTCTCCTATTGTTCTGAAAGGCTGTTCAACGTCCGGACGCCTAGGATTGGGACTGTCGTAGCTATTGTTACGGTCGTAGAAATTCAAAGTGCAGTTTTTCGCATTTGTGGTGGATTCTATCACCTCATTATCGCATTGGCGAGTGGGGTCCGTCAGATGACAGCAAGGAGTCAGCTGTTCCTCTTTCAGACCATGTGTGTTGCTATTGTGTGGTTGGAAAACATCAATATATGCTAAATTCACGCAGTTCACAAGACCTGAACAGCATTGTTGGAAGATGTACTGGCCACAACCAGAACATATGATGGCAACAAAAGCTACACTATCTGCTTCATGCATAAAATCCTCCATGAATCCATCTGGCAGGGCTCCCACAAAAAAGTGTTTGGAGACACATGAAAAATCTGTCTAAGCAAATCATGACATATTCATAAAATAAACAATTATTATCGGGGCTTGACGTGAACTTTTTCCTCTTACTGACCAGAGTGGCAAGCAATCTTACCCCTTGTTACTGGCCACAATTTACATTTATCATCTTATTCACAGGTATGACCTTCTGCAAACCTAAAATCCACTAACTCACGTCACCACCCCCACACTATTAGTCGAACCACTAACACTACAGGGCCCAAACTGATCAACTTGAGCGTAACAACATGGATTTTTTTGTGGACTTTGACACAATTAGAATCTTATTGCACAGTGTGGCTTCTGGAGTCAGCTGGCACTATCTCTTCCAGCCCACTGTGTCATTATTGTCTGCACTTAACGGTGGTGGGAAGCAAAAAAAAAGACGTCAATATCTTCTCAGTTCTCGCGGCTCACATATCTTTAACAGCACATGGGATTTGGTGAAGAAGTCATGGATGTTTATAGTTTTACAAGAGAAACTGAGAAGAGGAGGACAATAAAAGGAACAGCTCAATATAGCCGCATATATTTTATTGGATGATATCCCCTGAAGCAGAGCCAGCCGGGCGCAGCTGCAGTAACTCACTTTCTGTATACATTTGAGCCGAGGGTAACTAGATCTCAAGAGCACAGCTGTAAAAGAAGGTATGGTCCGCACAAGTACTGTACTCTCCAATTACCCTTAACGACATTTATTTTGATAACGGTCCATATTCAGTTAAAGCAAATTGCACGAATAAGTTGTTTACACACACAGGAACAGGAAGATTTGATCGAACATAATTATGTGAATAATGGAGGAAAGAGACACTGGGCAAAGGAACATGAATACAAACCACAGCGGTGGAATGGGCAGCATAAGCTCTGCATGTGCTGCAGCTCTACCAACTGAGCAAAACACAACACATTTTTGATTTAATATAAGTTCAAATATTTAATTCCATAAAATACACAATGTACGATTTCATCGAGAAACAAATTCTGAACAAACATAACTCTGCACCACCCTCAAAAGTGAAACTAAAAACAAATCACATGGCCTCATCTAAACATATAAAAAAGTGCACATAGTGCACATAGGATCTTGGTCAGGATGTACCTAGCTGGAGGATTAACCTATTGTGCATGTTTTAGTTTAATGGGGAAAACCGGAGTATCTGGAGAAAACCCATCCAGATACCAGACACAGAAAGGCCCTGGTGCCCGGTCCAGGGCTCAAACCCGGGAATATCTTGCTGTGAGGCGACAGTGCTAACCACCGTGCTGCCAACTTGAAGGAAACGTATCCGAGACCACTATGTCCGAGACTGTGACAAGACCAAGTACATTGAGGTTTGACAAGATGGAGTCAAACTGTCTCAAGACCGAGACCGGTCTCAGCCACTACAACACTATCTGTTAAGAATGTGTATATATGTGTTGTTCTAAAAAAAAAAAAAAAAAATCCACAAATCCAGGTGCCTTCAGTGTGTATATACTGTTTGTCCATTCTGCTATTCAGCCGTGCTTTATAGACCCCAGCAGAGAGCCTGGCAGCAGACAGTGGGCCATATACTGACAGTCTAAAGCTGGGAAAATCCCCCCCCCCAGGAATTCCCCTTAATTCCAGAAGCTCGGATACGGATGTGGGAGAGGAAACTGAACGCCTGTAAGGAGGATGAAGGTGAGAGAAAAGTGAGCGATTGTAAGTAGGGTGCGGGCAGAGTAACGAGAGACAGCAAGGGTTGTGCTTGCAGTCATCAATATGATCAGGTTTGAGGAGATGCAGAGAGCCTCAATGTAACATGTCCAATACTGAAGCATTGACTAATTGTATAAATTTGAAGAAATATTATGAAGAAATTCATGACAAACTGAATTTTTCCACATATGACCATGTCCAGGGTTTACAGAGAAGGGTTTAAAAAGTTCTGTGGGCAAAAAAAAAAAAAAGCCTTGATAATTTAGACTGGTTTGGAATGATAAATAAAGATAGGGGTGGGTGATATGGCGATAGTGAAGTCATGACAATCTGGGAAGATCGTTGAATTGTGATACAGTTCATTCATTTATGCTCTGGTCTTGCCAGTGTTGGTATTAATGAAAACCAAAAAAGTACTAGGATCAACACTGGATGGTTTGGATGTACAAGGTTTTCTGAAGACACTGACAGGACAAAAAAAAAAAAAAAAAAAAAGTAAACTAAAATGGTAATGAAATAGACATGTGCCTTATTGTCTCTCCTATTTAAGCTGTGTGTTCTCCCCTGTTCTGTGCCAGATTGTCTTGGTCCTTTGTGTCAAGTTTTCCAGCCTTTTCTTCGTGTGTTATGGTATTTTTGTGTATGACCACCAGCTTGCTTTTGGACTCTGATTTTGCCTGTTCCCTCGGATTTGTTTGCGTGATTATTGGACTGAATTTCGTGTACCGACCTATTTCTGGATTAAAGCCTTGGATTTCTGACGTTGCGTTGTGCTTTTGAGTCCACACCTAGCAGCCACTTCTCACATGCATCACTAATATATATGCAAAGCGAGCCAGTAACTACATTTTTAGTCGATTAAAGGGTAGATTAAGAGAGTCTGATATTGTGATGTAGAAAGTCATTTTTAAAGGTTATGGTACTCTACATATCAAGTCAGTGTTATATAGTGTTTTGGCACCATGGCATTTTCTTTCTTTAATATGGTGGGCTTCCAGAATTAGACTTTATACAAAGAATTTCTGCTTTATAGAGGACATTTGCGTTAGCAGTGGTTTGTGGGTTGGTTTGTGGTGTGAAGATTCCTCAGTACCACTATTCAAGTACTGACAGTTTATATGTGTATATTTTGTATCATCACAGATGTTGTTTCACTAAATTAAATGGGGAAAAAAATTTAATTAAATAATTAATAATCTTTACTTTACAGTCAACAAGAGAACCTTCACCGCAACAAACATTTTACACAACAAATGTTTGACTTGCTGTGTGAATGAAATCAGCAGTCTGTGGTGGAAGGCAGCTGTGTATGTGTTTATAATTGGCTTGATTTGTCAAATTAAAAATTGTTCACCAGAAATAACAACAGAGAAATGACAGGATTCAACAAAAACATGTCTTGAGTGTCATCTAAATATTCTCTGTGTTTCTTATGTGAATTACAGAACCCATTTTGTTTTATTTTGCCACGACATATACAAAAGTCACAACCAGGATATTTTTAACTGGTTGCACCATGCTTTGAGTCTGCTATCCCTGCCGCTGATTTGTTTGCATGTTTAGTATCAATATAGTGTGGGTGTATTCTGCACATGATGGTCACTAAGGTATTAAACATAGCTGTGTGAGCTCTCTAAACAGCCAGCACAAATCATCTAATCTGAGAAGGCTGCCATTTTCAGGACAAGGCTTATGAGCATGCTGCTACATTTCTTTCAATCAGAAAAAAACTTGTCAGTTGTTCCCTATTGTTGGTTAACAACAAAATCATGTTTCTGTTTTGGTTGGGTCTTGGGTGGTATTCAAAGACATAAAAACACCAACCTTTTTCCACAAAGACTAACTTCAACTGAATTGTAGCTTGTCAATTTGTTTTTACTACTTGCTGTTTGCATTGTAGATATTGGCAGCATGATCACATAATGGCATCATTGTGCAAGATTTTCCCCAGACTAAAGGCAAAAACATATCTTTTAAACTGGATACCACAAACATTTGCCAAAGCATCTCTGATTCATATCTTTTGCATAAACCACTCTTTTGGTTAAAAAATCAACAAAATCTGCCACTGGTAGGCTGCCATAAACCACACACCATATTCATTTACTGTCATGTTTACTGGATACTGGAATCAACAGATCTTTCCAAAAAACTTTACATTTGGTTATTGGTCTCTTGGGCTTATAGCATGAATTTCTGTTAACAAAATCATTAACTGATATTGATCAAATTATTGTAGCTAGTTCCAATATTGGTATATGTTACTATTGTACAGTATACAATATATTTGTTGACAAAAGCATTAGAAGAACAGAATCAGGAGCACAGGGTTATGTAATGACATTGTATCTACCTTATTAAATAAAATGTAATACAGTGTGTATTACATTTTAATACCATGTAGCTTCATTGTACAAATATAATGGTTATGGTTAGGATTATGTTTAGATACAGCTGCATAGTATTACAGTTTGTTACATTATACCGAATGAGGTAGACACAATCTCGTTACAAAAAACAACCTATACAAAACCAAAACTATAATTGATACAAATTTTAGCTGCAATTAATGCTTGAAATACAAAAGAAACAGAGTATATTCACCGAGTGTCTTTCAATGAAAATGCTTCTTGTAGTTTAAATAACTCCCCGACATTTAAAAGGACACTTTCCAGTCTGTAACTGACTCTATCACCTCATTGCCTGTGGCATGCTGATAAAAATCACTTAGGCCATTGATTTAAATGTAATCAGGTTAATGCTAGAGGTGACTTCTCTCGCTTAGCATTTTGCTTATTACATAGGCAAATAAACAAACCATTGATCACAGCGCTCCTTGACACAGAACACAGATCAGATGGAAGGAAGTTAGATGAGGTGCACGCTGGGATGTCAGCGAGTTACAACAGGCCCCAGAAGATTTAATTATAATGGCCATGTTTTCTAACTGCTTCTGTGGATACTTTATTAGCTGTGTGCCAAATGAAGACATGTCATAAACTGTTTGATGACTCAGAATTTAGAGCAGAATCTCCACAATCCAAAAGGTTGGCAGTTGGCAGTAGTCAGAAAGGTTGTAAGCATGGTATGGCTGCAACGTCACTACCAGTCCGGTCCAGGGCAGCTGTGGATACAGAGGAGGTAGCTTCCCATCACTGCTAAGTGCTTGTGGAGTGAATGATTAACTGTATAGCACACTGTCTAGAAAAGCACTATATAAATTCAATGCATACGTATTTATTCTATAATTGCAGTGCCCTGGGTCAGAAGAAGGTCTCTCTAAGTTGTCTGCATCTTGTGATCCTAAATACGCCAAACCAATAAACCATATAAAAATAAATACTTTAAACCATTATTCTGTAAGGGTACTGTGGTAATATTGAGTTTTGGCACTGATAGGCCAATAATATCCTTGGAAAGTCATCCTCTCACTACACTGAAGACGATGGCACTAAAACTGGCTCACAGATGCTGCAAACCATTTGAGTTGGACAGGTGTCAGGGAGGCTCGCGGTAAGGAATAGGCAGAGACATGGGTCAAAGCTTGTCTGCTGAGCTGCAGATGTCAGCCTCATCGTTATTTGAAATAGACGGCCTGTGTGGCGCCTTTCAATTCCACACGTCAGCCTGCTGCCACTGCTGACATAACACGGCTCCAGCCTAGATTCTCATCTGTGAACTTTTACCTTAATTTTTATCAGCAGAAATGGCCTCACATTGCAGGAAAGAGAGTGCCCATTAGTGTCCAGGTGGTTCGGCTTGCGTTTGTGGCCAACTCCAGATGCTTATTCCTTCCTTGGTGCTCAACTTTAATATATATATATATATTATATAGTAGTACGGAGTGTAAGAGTGCTCTGTTAGTAAGAGCCAATTTGGAAAAAGTGCTATAATATTAGCTCAACAAATGTGACTCATAATTAATTTAAAAAAAATATATATTCAAGAGATCTAAAGGTTTTTACAACAAAATAAAAATAAACATACTATCCAGAATCTTTATTTAATAATGAACCCATACCAGTTACAAATGATTTATATCAGGATAAGAAACAATCTGACTCATTACATTTTACTCTTCACACACACATCCTCCAACATAGGTTACAACTCACACAGTCTTTAAGTATCATGTTTTCTTTAGGTTGTTTGTACTACCACTGCAAGAAGCCACTAAGGACCAGTGTTTGCATCAATACTGTTTGACTAGGGTCTTTAAATGCAGACTCAGGGGATGACCAACAGTGTTATAAGGCTATACATTTTTTTTAAAAGAGGAAATTGTGAATAAAATGACTTATGGGTTATTCAAGTTTATGCAGCTTGCTCTTCCAGGACTGGGCCTAAATGATGCAGCCAAAATGGCATATGAATTTTTACAAAATATTTTGTAAATCATGGAGAACAATATACATGTACTAAGTGTTGGGAGTGTTATAGCATTTATAAGTTGTCATAGTGTGGCCCCTATTTGCTTCTTGTGAATTGCCTTGAATCACTTTTGATTATGTGTGTGATCTACAAATGGTTTCTTTGTTGTATCACACATATGTGTTTTTTCAAATTGTTACGTGTGTTATGTTTACACACAATTTCTAAAAATGCATACAGAATTAATTAGATGACCCTTGTCCTCAGTTTAATTTGCTATTGTTCTATTGTTCTCTTGTGCTTTGAACTTCTCCCTAGACCCAAAGAACATTTATGTACTGGACCAGACTATTAAAAACAAGTGTAAACAGTAATTGCCTTTTTAAACATGCCACTGGTGTAGCTAGATTCCTCAGCAAACAAGTATATGCTGTGCATGCTCATACCGCTTCACTGATCCTATTGTGTGAGATGAATTTTCCAAACTTTTAGCACTTTTAGAGTGCATAAGAAATACAGATTGTGGCCTTTAATGTGTCTTTTTCCCTTTAAGGCCCTGTTTGGCCCTACTGGCCCCACTGACTTAACTACTGCAGCCATTGCAAACAGGAAGGATTGGGTTCTTTCACCCATCTATATAAAAAGCTCCGGGGAAGGTCAGTGTCTCAGTGTATAAGGTCACTCAAGCATGCGTCATAAATTAAAATAAAGTTCTATCAAGGTTTGTTATGCAAGAGAAGAACAATGTAACATAGACGCAAACTCATGAAAGGAAAGTGGAATAATAGCGACCCTTTAAAACATGTTTTTGTATTCACTTTTCTGTTTCTATGAAAACCATGGTGAAACTACAGAAGCCTCTTGAATGACACTGAACTTTATCTGTCAACTCCATATTAGCCTTATCCTTCCTGCAGTTGCTGTCTAGTCTTAGATGTCACAGCGCAACAGTGAAACAAATGTGGTTCTGATGAATAGAAACAAAACCGTTAAACCATAAAGACAGCTTTTAAATTGTGCCAATGCAGGGAGCAATTCCAAATTGATTGTGAGACAATAAACATGCCTGGCAATCGAACTGAGCATACCCACATGTAAGGAAGACTGTTTGCCAAAATATATTGCAAATGACCATACTAATTGCAGTAAAGGAGTAAACTCTTATTTGCAAATTTGAGTAGTTTGCCCACTGAGGCTAACCTTGTGGTCATGCTTAGTAACAAATATAAGAGTATACTGTATCATTGAAATATTATTGAAACAAAAGTTGAATTTTAGCAATTCTGGAGAAAAAACAGCAAACTCGTCAAGACCTGCTTGTTTAGCAGAACACATTTTCCATGTAAAAAACAAATCTTATTCCTGCTTAGCTTTGGGCCTCTTCTTCACACTGTAGCTTAGGGACAGTTAAAGGCTATACAGTAGTCTTGTCTGTCATTGCTTTGGGCAAGGGCAATGCAAAGAAAACAGGGTGTTATGAGTGATTGTGGATATCTTTAGCAAAGTTAGCCAGAGGTCAGTCATTTTCACCCCAGGCTAGACCCAAGCAGAGACTAAAAGTTCACTTTGTTAGGTTACAGTATAAATTTACTGAATAAAATAGTACAGTAATAGTGTAATTATCAGTTTACCAGTAAAAACTTTGTTCAGCTGGATACAAATATTTCACTTAACTTAAGTTTAGTGTTGTTTTTTATTTTATATATACCTTCTTAGAACTTTGAGATTATGGGGAATGAAAAGTGTGTTATGAATAAAATATATTATCATTATATTTATACTATGCTATGATTATAATTATATATTATATGTATTTTTTATTATTATTATTATTAGTAGTAGTAGTAGTAGTAGTAGTAGTAGTAGTAGTAGTAGTAGTAGTAGTAGTAGTAGTAGTAGTAGTAGTAGTAGATTTCAACATAAACTAATGTTTCAAGCTTTCAAAAAACAGACAAATGATTTCATTAATTTTATTCATGTTTACAAGCTGCAAACTGAATCCACTTACCTTCAAGATTGTAGTTCTGTCCTTCATAATACACTGTTGATATTTTCCTATAGAACTGAATCAGTTGGGATGGAGCAGGTGTGTCTAAATACATGACTACAAAGATTATTATGATCCATTATTCTATATGTAGCCGCAGTAATACTTCATACATAAACAGGTTTTATGTGATGTATAATTACCAGTAGACAACATATATAGACATAAATACAGTCCATTGGGTCAGAGTGGCCAGTCAGGCTAATGTTTAAATGACTAAAAATGTTCTGGCCTTTTCTCAACATCTCAGTGTTACATTCACAACTGTTCAACACATTGAGCAACATCCTCAGACATGCTTTACATGCTCAGACATGTGAATGTTATGCCCTTTTTGAATAGCTTTACAGACTAACCCAACCAATCATTTGATGCAATAGGGACAAGACACAAGTATAATTATCAGAGCAGAACCAATTATTATTCTCCTACAGTTCTTTTTTAAACCTCATCAGATTTTTGGGGCAGACGGGTTGGGGTCCTAGGATTGGTGATCTTTTGTCCTCTCACACTCTGGGACATATTTATGCCCACCAATTAAGAGCCATGGTGCATGCTTTTGCTAAAACTAATTAATTGCTCATCACCAAAGGCAAAAATGTGACACTTTGACAAGAACTTCACACTTAAAATGGGACCGATGCTGATTTAATTTGCACATCTATTTTAAAAAGGATTTTATTTAATTTATGCCTTGGTTTGACACGTTGAGCAAATCAGCAGTAAGTATCAGTATATGTGATATGCACTTAACGTGTGTTCTATGTCCAGTATATGCATGTTTTTAGTTTTGTGTGCTTTTACTTTGAAACTGCCTTTGTGTTTTTACGCCCTGCTTTTAGAGCTAAATTGATTAGGTATGACGGCTAACTTAAATAAAGACACTTGAAAATGAATTGAGGCCAGTGGAAATGTCTTCATGAATTTAATGATAGCCAACATAATGACAGGTACATTTGACAGTGATGAGTTTTATATGGACACCTCAGTACAAATGTTTAAAGATTTGTATCAGTGGTGTTCTGGTAGATTATGTCAGCATAGTCAAGTATTGAAAGTATCAGTTAAGTAATAATTCTTTTTCTGACCTGTATTTTATGTCATTATTTGTCCATTTTTGAGTCAAGCAGAAGACCCATATATTTACATACATTAAAATGAATGAAGTAGTCAGTTGGTAATGAGATTGGTCTTGTATAAAACAGCATATAATAACATTTATTTTTGTTCAATAAAGGTTTGTTATAAGTGAACCATTTTTGAACAATACTAAAATCAGACTGTAGTGACCGCTGAATCTGGGAAGTATCAGAACTAGAAAATAAATAATGGTATCATGGCATATAGTTGAATTTGGCAATTAAAACAAACCTGCGAAAGATTAATAATAAAAACAGAAAACAAAAATGGTTGTATATGATGTAAATAAGAATTGAATTAAAGACTAACGGCATACAGATTGGCTAAAAGAAGATAATGGTCAACTAAATCAAAAATGTTGGTTAAGTCAATACATATAGCGTCAGTTAGATTATTACAATGGAAAGAAGATGAAATATCATTGGTGAATTTTAATAAAGAACTTGTGGAAGGATTTGATCTTAGACCAGATTGAAAAGGAGACAGAACATTTGAAACAATTTTGAATATTTTTACTACACTGTTAATTATAGAAGTTGGTCTATAGTTATTGATATCACATGGATCATCACTTCTATATATAAAGAAGTAACTCATTTCCAGGATAATGGAGTACTACATGTAGTCAGTGATAAATTAAATAAAAAAGACAAAGGGTGCCAGGACATGTGAAGCCATTTTAAGCCATCTGGTCCTGCACTGCAGTCTGAACTTAAACTGCCAATAACTTGCTGGATTTCAGTAGGACTAAGAAGGAGTTATTAATAATAATAATGATACAAATAAAATTATATATTGAATTGAAAATCTGAATTATTACAAGGGAAAAGCAATACCCTGCATTTGTGCTGATTAAATATTTGAGCAATTTGGGAAGGATCATTAACAATTTCATTATTAATTCTTCTAAAATTGTTTTGCTTTTTAGGTGAAAAACTACATATGTTATTAATTCTGTTCCAAATACTCAGACTTAGTCATTTGCTAAGCAGTCCTAAGTAGTTTGATTTTTCTTTTTGTTTTTTTGTTTTACATATATTTCTCAACTTCTTATAGGTATCCCAGCAAAATGTATAAAACTATGTATTAAATCACTGTTAATCCGTGGCAAATGAATTCCCTTGACTTCAACTATTGTCCAAGGTGCATGTTTATCAATAACTGTAATAAATTGTGAATAAAAATAGTTACACGCATATTCAACAAATGGGATTAACTGAAATCTATCCCAATTGATGTAAATTATATCTTGAATAAAGTATTCAGGATTTAAACTTTTCGATTGTCTAACCTTAATACATTTTAGTGGAAGACAGGGTATTTTTTATTTTCCAAACACAATAGATCATAAAATGGATCAGGCAGAATTCCAGATGAAGTAATCCTGTCATAGGTTCGCTAATAAATTGAGTTGAATTTGAGCTTGTAAATACATTTTAAATTGGCCAGGAAAGTGACCCACTGTCTCCCTCTCACAGGAATGCTACGCTACCGGGGGACCACCGCAGGACAGGAAGATGGTCCGCTCCTCTCGGGCCACTTTTAACAGACTTTTAAACTGGGCGGTTTTATTGGTTTAATCATTGGGCCCAATTGGTTTTACTGGTTTTATGTAATAAATGATTGTTTTATTTCAAACGTTGGTTTTACCTCTGGTTTTATTGGCACTGCTGGCCTTGTAGACTTATTTTAACCATTACCTGTGTGACATATATACTCTTTTTTATTAGGTAGACTTTAGGTAGACCCGGTGTGGTCTGCTGCTGCTGTAGCCCACATGCTTTGTGTTTTTTCATATTGTGCATTCAGAAATTGTCTTTGGCCGACCAAGTGGTTAAATGCGCTAATATCACGTTTCTATTACCTCTCTGACCTCTGGCATCAATGAGGGATTTTTTGCCCACTGAACTGCTGCATGCTTTTATTTCAGATGGACTGGACTATTGCAACTCTTTATATTTTGGCCTCCCACAATCCATCAACAGACTACAGTTAGTCCCAAATGCAGCTACTAGTTTTTAACAGAAACAAAGAATTGCTCTGCACCACAATACATTAAAGATCTCTTGACCCCTCACACTGCCCCTCAGTCACTCAGGTCAAACTCCCTGCACCTACTGTCTGTTCCCCCATCCCGCCTCAAATCCAAAGGAGACCGGGCCATCTCTGTTGTAGCCCCCAAGCTCTGGAATGACCTGACTACTTCAGAACCTGCTCCTCCCTAGATCATTTGAAATCACTTTTAAAAACACATCTCCCACGTTTTTTAACTAATGGTAATTAATACTGCCTTACTTACTTTGTGTTTTTACTGGGAAAATTTACTGTATATTATTCATTTTCTTATATGTTTTATTATTGCAAATCTTTGGGGTTTAAATTGACTGTTTGTAAAGCACTTTGGTGCAGCTGTTGATTAAAATTTGCTAATGGCTAATAATCTTTTTCAAACAATTCACTGTAATATATTCTAATTCTAAAACAAAATCATCATTCTTTCGGATGCTTGTTTATAACATGCAGAAAAAATGGAAGAGCTTTTCAAAATGTAAAACATGGATACAGAATTCAGAGCTGAAAGAGCTCTTAAAAATATGATCAAAGTGTATCTGTCAGATGTACACCTGTGTGACCTACAGACATTATGTTAAATCCACCTCTTGATTGAAGAAGCTCCTGTACTTAACTCAAGTAGTTCTCCATTTTCTGAGCTTATCCGAGAGAGCAGGCCACTATATTGAGAGAGAATAAGTGGAACTCCCTGATGTGCTTTAACACATGTATTTTCTTATTCTATTGCCCAAACCACTGGATTATAGGTTGTCCACTTCACTGCTTTTACTTAATAACAACTCTCAAACTCAATTGTGCCTCCCCAACTATTGGATATATTGATCTTTGTGGAGAACCACTGCTTCAAAATGGCATTTTATCAGTGTAACTAATGGAGTGTGGGCATGTGAAGATATCATTGACCCTGAACCTCACCAATATGTGGAGCACAAATAGTTTTTGTGCGCTCTTGTAGCGTTGTATTTTCTTGATGTCACCAGAGTTACACAAACCTATCCATCTACTCTAAGCCATCTGTGCCCTGTGTTTAGACATGCATTTATACTGCTTTATTCACAGGTTAAAAAAGTTAAACTAAATACATAAATACATACATAAAGTTGCTAAGTAAACTCTCTTTTCCCAGTCCATTACAATGATGGGTTGCTAGCTTTAATTTACTTTATCGGCATTTCTACAAAGCCGTTTCATTATGGGCCAGTCGGCTTCGAATTCTACAATTTTGATTTGACAGAGTATCGATATGGGATGTAGTTAAAATATTTAACTACATCCAAATTATACACAAAGAGTTAAGTCTGTATTCAAGCATGGTACAAATAACATGAAATCCACAGCTGTCTTTTCACATATATAGCCAATAACAAGTTGCATAATTCAACAAACCTGCAACAAATAGTAAATAAATAAATGATAAATCAGTCATAAAGAAATCAATCCATCAGCTACCAGTGACTAAAAATACTATGCAAGTTGACTGCAATAGTCCAGCTAGAGTAAACCTACTAACTAACTGTAGGAGGACACTCATGGACTCACGCAGTACCCATGCTTTGGATTCGCTCATCTGGAACCACTCTTCCATTCGGAGATCAGAACACTAAGATTTGTTGCCACTTGGGAGTTACAG
>JAVQKC010036336.1:0-14177 GCA_036025475.1 Philypnodon macrostomus
TGTGACTTGACCCGAGACTTCCAGGGACATTCATCCTAGCAAGGAAGCTTCATTCACCCTGACTGAAGTTTTCATAAAGTAAAAAGTTGCATGGATCCCCTTTAAAAGAACCAGTCAAAAAAAGGACTAGACAATGCTGACTTTGTAAAAACCTGCAGATTCCACAGGAGGGCAGAGGTTACACCAGTCCATCCAGTGTAAACAAGCAGCTAAAATGGTGAGGACCAAATGGATGTAGTAACGCTTTAGGCTTTAGTTCATTTGTGAGGTATTTTACTGCTAAAATATTACAATATTATCAATACACTGGGGTAAATGAAGTAAAGTAGCTCCTGTTTCAATCATCCCCATGTTTTTAGAAGTAATGCCAGAACTTAGACAGGTTAGTGCTGGTTCTGGCAGAAAGGTCATCTCAGTTTGTGACATATGTGGGACGTACACAATATCAGGCAGTTGGTCATAATGTTTTGTCTGGTTCTCCAAACATGGGATCGAGAAAGAGACAAAAAAAGCTCAATTGAATGTAATTCCTATACAGCTAAGTTACCAGAATGGCCATACAATGATTGAGACCAAAGAGTGCAGAGACTTTTGGGGATTGAATTGAAAATAAGTGACTCAAAATCTTTATGAGATCAGTTCTGAATTAAAGAGGAACTAGGGCTGTGCAATATGGCAGATATTGAATTATTAAGTCACAATCACAATCAGATCACAATCGTATTTGACTTCCTTACACAGAATACTACTGTGTGAAACCTTGTACATCCAATCCAATGATCATCAGTATAATAATATGTAACGTAATACCATTCATTTCCTCTTTTATTAATGAACACCGGCATTGTTATGGTAAAACAGACATAGGATAAATTAATGCACTATATCCCAATTGTTCCAGATTAGCAGATCGTGATCTTATGTCACATTGCACACCTCTAAGCACAGCACAGAGCCAACAATGCACAAATCAATCCATCAAAGCCCCACAAAACCAAAATGTGGTTTTGACGCTGACTGCAGTCACGGCAGAATGGGATAGATGTGCTTCAAAAGCTCTTTTCACTTCCTCCCAAGACCAACAGGATTCAATTTCATAATCAGCAATGTTACATAGGTCTAGAAAATCTGTGGCTTAGACAATCTTAGACAATGGCTATTCTCTGACTCTTCAAACGTCAGATACTGTGGTTTAAGTTGAAGTTTCATTTCTCTTCAATTACTACCATCAGAGGTCATCAAGGGCTATAGTCTTCCCCAGCTGCAGTGGACCTGAGGAGGGTTATATCATGTTGTGATACTGATCATTTTCTCTGATGCAAGTTCATACATTCATCTGGAGCCTATCCCAGTAACTATGGAACTGGACAATGGCCAGTTAGTCACAGGGCTGACACAGAGACACACACAGACAGACAACCATTCACCCTAAAACATGGGACTTTTTGGGTGAAACCAGAGCACCCAGCGAGAACCCACAGACATGCAGAGTCCACCCTGAGAGATCATTGTCAGGCCCGAGGATCCAACCAACATTTCTATGCTGGGAGGTGAGATCACTAACCGCTCTGCCACCGGGCCCCCATGAAGCCACCAGCTAATCAAAGCCAAAGAGAAACTTCAGAAGTCAGATTGAAAACCATGGTGTTTTTGCAGTGTAATTAGATTTTTTTTCTTATACCGGCAGCTAAAAAGTAAACATCCATAAAGCACTCTAGTGTGACTGAAAACTGTTGGGACATAGGGCAATGAGTGAGGTGTATTTTAAACACTAACTGTACTAGATTCTGAACTATCTGAGATCAGCTGCCATTACATTGGGAAGACATTTAGCACCTTTATATGATAACACCAACGTGCTAAGGCTCCTCTGTAAGGGTGTTTATAGTCGTGAAGCCCACACTATAACAACAGAGTCACACACTCACCACAGGACCCACAATACAACCACGTGGCGTGCGTCTACGCAAACGGCAGATTTACCTCAAAGGATGAACTTCTGCGCATACTTCATTTAATAATCACCGGGACAGCTCTTTTTGGAGATACCCAACAGAGTCTATTATTCATCGAGAGATGAACGTCTACCGTCTCTCCGACAACCACCACACACACCATTGCAATCACAATATCACATTCAAAGGGACCCGTTCGATTCTCAAAAATACTATTGAGATATTTTTGATACATAAACGTTTTTTACTGGTGAAAAATATGTGGCCAAAATGTAATTTCTCAGCAGTTCTTAAATTTGTCATGTTTGAAGTTGCTGTGAAATTAGCTTTCTGCAGTATATTCTACCAGTCAAAGTTAGCTGGAGCATGCCGTTAAGCATATTATTTTATATTGTATATATTTGAGCTCTATAATTTGTATAAAGGGCGCGGTGGTGGTGCAGTGGGTAGATCCTCGCCCTTCAACCGGAGGGTCGGTGGTTCGAGTCCCCGCCCGAGCACACGTTGTCAGGCCCTCCCGTGGACCCACCACCCGCGGGAGGTACCATGGTGCAATGTGGATCGGGCGGTGGTCGAAAGGCGGGAGTTCCCTGCTTAGACTGCTGCCTCCGCGACCCGGTTTCGGACAAGCGGAAGAAAATGGATGGATGGATGGAATTTGTAGTATATAAAAAAATCTATTATATTATAGTTATGGCAATCTGCTAATCTGGGAATCAAAGTTTGTAAACAGAAAGTTCTAAATTCTGGAATGGAGGCAACTGGAGGCAAGACCATAATAGACTTTCAATGGAGAAATTAGAATTAGACACAATATATCACAAATTAACCTACATGTAGGTGATGTCAGAGCCTGGGTAGGACACATTAGTGAATGTACCTCACGTTGTATGTTTGTTTAATGTACACATTAGTCCTCAGAGAAATGTTGTTTTGCATTATGTGCCCAGAATTACTCTGTCCATCCCCACAAATCTAATTTTGCTCCAGTCGCCTCCATTCCGGAACTTTGAACATTCCATAAGACAAGCATTTTAAAAGAGTCTATCGAGCATTCATTTCTGCAGAAAAAGAATCATGATGAACATTGGATTTGTAGTTGAAAGGTTTTTTGAAAAGCAGTTGTCTTCTGTGTAAGATATGATCAAATGTGATATTATATTTTTACCATAACTCTAGAAAATGCAACCAAACATGCAGTTCAGACACATTTCCCCATTCCAAACTTTGACTGGGACCGTTGCATTTGAAACGGACTTGGGTGATTGTGGACTGTGTGAAAGGAGCACTGTGTGAATGGACTCATGGAAAAGTCAAGCAGAGGAATCTGAGAGGAATCTGAAGGATGTGATGAAGCAGAGCAGTGTTCGGACACAAATGGACTGTGTTGTGAGTTTCAGGAGCAGACGGTCACAGTGCAGGATCATAAAATCACTGTGGCTTCAACACACTCTGCACCAGCACTCACACACCTCAGAGCTACAGCTAGGAGCTCAAAAAACATCATCAAGATCAATAGAGCTGACAGCCTTCGGTCAGGGAGGTCTCACTCTGCTAAAATTGTATTTGTCGATAAGTTGAGTTCATGCATCAATAAAGCTGGTCTCATTTATTACTTCATAACTTTTCAAAGATCACGTAAAAATTCTAATGTTAATTATTAGGTTAAAAATGTATTACATCAATCCGGCTGGTCTAAAGATCACAAGATAAAAACTCAATGTGAAAACTCTAATTTATGAAACTAAATCAGTAAAATTGGAAGAAAACTCAGTCACTAGAGTCACTATAGTTAGTTTAGTTTTTGGAGAGTCAGTTTAGTTTTGGGAGAGTTAGTTTAGTTTTGGGAGAGTTAGTTTAGTTTTTGGAGAGTTAGTTTAGTTTTGGGAGAGTCAGTTTAGTTTTGGGAGAGTTAGTTTAGTTTTGGGAGAGTTAGTTTAGTTTTGGGAGAGTTAGTTTAGTTTTGGGAGAGTTAGTTTAGTTTTGGGAGAGTTAGTTGATGCCAAAGGCCCTGCTTTCAGCCTGTTGCTGTCGACCCAAACTGACAGTGCATAATATAATAATTGGATAGATCCAATAAAGATGGATAAGCATCCAGTTCTGTGTGTGCGCGTGTGTGCGCGTGCATGTGTGTGCGTGCATGTGTGTGTGTGCGCGCGTGCATGTGTGTGCGCGCGTGCGCTGTGAACTCAGACAAGGACAGGTGTATAGACGAGTAGCTGAACTCATTCAGGTTAATATCAGGAGCGATGAGGCATGTACAAATGCACATACGTGTGACTGTAGCAGTGTGTGCCCACATTCAAACATACCAGTGAACAGCGGTTGAGCTCTATTTATAGATGAGCTATATTAGTTCACATATATGTCAGCTGCTGCTCTCAAAATGGCCACACACAGCGTAAGCAACTCCAGCAATAGCAGCTAAAGACCCGGACACATGAGCCCCACGATGGGCTCATCCACACCTTTCTGAGAAGGGCCAGTTAACACCGCTGCACATCCATGTCACGCATGATCAGGGGATCCAGACTGTGGGGAAGGCCCGGCCGCTCTGGGTGTGAGCTCCAGAGCTTAGAGGCACAAGTGTTGTCAAACTGGTCTGTAGAATATACCTGTAGCAAATGTGAAAAGCAGCACTAGCCCCGAGAGGTCGCACACAGCGACATGTGCACACAAGCAGCATATCAACAAGTCAAGCCTGTTCCACGCTGACTCACACTCAACCATCGAGGAGCACTGACAGAGCCACTTCTGTCCTCCCACTGTGTGTATGTAGGCCTACTCACATGTACTCATGTATGTACTGGTGGATGTACTGGTGGATGTTCTGGTGGATGTGTGCGAGGGGCCATATATTAGTGCATGAATACCCGCTGTGTGTGTTTGATGAGAACTCACTTGATGAAGCAGCGCGCGCCCTCAAATGTGTATCCTTCCTCCCATCCTGTTGGCAAATCTGTGAGAACAGGGAAGGCACACAATTAGCACAGACACGCAACAGATCTGCGGCTCATTCCAGCAGTAGCGCGTTTGTTTAACGCAAACAGGGGGCTCTGGCCTCGCGCACGCAGCTCGCGCCTAAATTTACCCGCACATACTGCGGTTAGCTCAGCCCCAGCTGTTTTTGCCGCTGTTGGATCATACAGATGTGGAAACAGCAGCTCGATCCGGAGAGGGCTTCGAGGCGACACCGATAAGCGGGTGCCATTCCCGACCCTGTGTCATATGTCACCGCAGAAATCGCCCCACAAATCGCCTACGTGACAGAACTTTTAAAAAGTGTGTCGCGCACAGTCTAGGTGAATGCAGCGGAGGACGGAGCTGTTGGCTTTGCTGCAGAGCCTACAATCCGCCTCTTTTCCAGCGTTCAGTCCGCATTTTGTCACCCTTTCCTCCGTGACGCGCACAGCTCGCAGTGTGCGTGCGTGAGCCTTCACGGGAGAAGACGGAGCGCTGTGGAGACGTAATTACCTGGTGTTTTTCGGTGCCCGGTGACCACAGCCTCTCCGCTAACAGGATGCAGCCAGGTTGTGCTCTGGGCTTGTTCACTGTTGGAGAGGAAAACCAAGAAAGGCAGTTAGTAAATCCGCAGCCAGACCAGACCTGAGCTATCCAAACCGCGCGAGCGCAGATCAGCGCCTTATTTACTTGATAAAGAAGATGCGTCCATCGCGAACTACTCCATAACTCCACGAAGAGGGAAGACAGGAGAGCCAGTCCGGCTGAGGCTCCGCCGCCATGTCTACCAGCTCTGCACAGGGCTGCGCACTGCACTCACGGCTGTGCGCGCCCCCGAGAGAGCGCGCGCACAAAGGCACTGGGGCGCGCTTTCTTTACACAAGGGCGCGCCTAAGAAAAGGATACAGCAACATTTTTGTACCAAGTATGACTTCATCACATGATGAAACGGCCCAATCACGTGACTCCAAAATGCATTTACAACCATTCAACTTAAAGGCTCCTTTTCTCAGTCCACTGCAACAGGACGTGTTCAGAAATACTGGACAGCAATATGGCGAGGGAATCCAGGATATAAACATACAACACACTGCACACTGCATTATAGGGTACACTTCAGAGCAGCATATTTACCCTGGACTGGGACTTCTCTTTGGGCTGGTGTCTGTGCTAGAGGTGTGTGCCACTGGAACCTGTGGTACAAACCTCAAAAACAAACATCCTATATGCACCACAGACCTGATCTGTCTCACAGTTCAGCTCTGAATCAGGCCAGACTAAGCACGGAGCTGTTACCATTATCCCAAGGCCAGAGATAAGTCCCAGAGTGAAAACACACAGCACAACCAAACTGAGGTCGCACGTTTTCAGCTCAGAGCTTCAGACTCTCCCCCATGTCCCACCTCTCCCACCTCTCCTCCCATCTCCCCGCTGCTCCACCATGCACAGCCTGAACCAATCAAGTTCACCAAACAAAATGTAACATATACTTATTACAAAATTGTTTAAAATATTATTACATATTGCACTAGGTCAGTGGCTTTATGTGAAATCATTGTGGTGTAGCTATGTACAAAAACATGTCAACAAAAGTAACATAATCATTAATATTTTCATGCTCAGGAGAAGTAATGTGAGCCTGAAGTGTGGTACAATCTGGACAATGCCCAAAGTCCAGGAGCTGAGACACTATAGACCCTTTAAAATCTTCGTCATTTGGAACGTTCCAGAATGGAGGCGACTGGAGCAAACGTGAGTTAACTTTACAGTAAAGTAGTGTTTGTGGAGAGGGATCGAATAATTCTGAACATACAATGAAAAAACTATTGTGGACATTTCTGTTTCCAGTAAAACCTAAAAAAAATCAAGAATTTTGCCTCCAGCCAAAATGCTCCCTGTTACTAATCATTAAACAAACATACAATGTGAGGTACATTCACTAATGTTCCCTACCCAGGCTCTGACATCACCTACATGTAGAGAGTGGTTGGCATTTGTCAAAACCATCTCAATTTGTAATATTTTGTGTTCTACAGTTCTATATTCCGGATTGGAGGCAAGATCATATACTTTTGAAGATGGTTTTGACAAAATGACAACCACTCTGCTGCATGTGGGTGATGTCAGAGCCTGGTTAGGGAACATTGAATTCCATTTTATTTGTATAGCCCTATATAAGAACAAAGTTGCCTCAGAGGGGGTCACAGAAAGAGATGTATGTAAACAATAAACAAGGTCAAGGACTGTCCCAGGACGTCCCCTGTCCTTAGACCCTCCATGGTGAAAAAAAGAGAAACCTCAGGGAGAACCACATGATAGAGGGATCCACTCCCAGGACGGACAGGCCATAGATGTGTCCAGGACTGACGGATCAGGTCCTTGTGCTGAGAGAGCTCAATATGTGTGTGTGGATGCAGCAGGTTTAGTGGCACATCCAGGTGAATGAGATTACCTCACATTGTATGTTTATTTATTGTACACATACGTAGTAAGTATTTTGGACACAGGAAAAATTCTTGATTTTTAGATTTTACAGAAATGTGGACCACAATAGTTTTTTTCATTGTATGCCTCACCACAAATGCTTTTGTAGTTAACTCACTTTTGAACATTCCACATGATAAATATTTAAGGGTCTATAGGCTACTTCCCTGCAAAAATAAGATACACATGCAAAAAGACACAGCCCCAGCAAAATGTACGTATTATTTGGCCAGAGGACATATCTTGATCTATGCTTGGGGAGTTAATGCGACGCTACATGATTTTGTGAAACTGTGTTGAATGATCCCCCTCCCCTTCCCCCTATCACGGTCTCACACAAACCCAGGAGTATCAGAACAACAACAGCAGTCTGGAGTTGGCTTTTAATTCTCTAAACTAAAACATAGCTGTGAATTAAATAAAACATCAGCTCCTTGACATTATTCCTGATAGATTGTAATTCTTGATAAAAAATGTCTTGTATTTAAGCTCATGGAGGCTTTCAGATGACTTCTCTTATGCTGTACCATCGACTGAAGATGTATGTGTGTTCAAATGCAGAGGGTCAGGTTTGGATGAGGGGCTCTGCTGTCAACTCAATGTTTCCAGCACAAAACAATACTTTGACTGTTAAGTGCATTTTACAGTTTGAACCAAAAACAGTGTTTGTTTGACATTTCTTAGCATTATGCACAAGAGATAAATGCTTTTGATGTTGTGAGCGCCCTTGTTCACTAAGGAACATCAGGCAAACATCAAATATATGTGGCGCAGTTGTATCCTGAAGAAAAAGATGAAGATTGTGTGTTATCAAATGTTGGTTCCCAAGATACTACGGCGAGTATCCAAAAGCACTGTAGACTATTTATTTAAGTCTTGTGATAGTCTCAACTTTATGATGAACAAAATAAGGGAATATATTTTTCTTGTTTTAGTCCTGGGCATGAAGCTTAAAAGAACAACAGCGCCTCTATGTGGAGAAACCTCTCAGTTCAATCTGCATTGGTCAACAGCAGTTGTCAGGGGATTTTAAAATGATTCAATACTATACTGTAGCCAAGTGGAGAGTTTCATCTTTCACAAGCCTAAATCTGTACAAACACACACTTATTTTATTTATTTTTTCAGTAAATTACTCTATCATTTTACTCATATCTACTATTTACGGAAAAATGCTCTGTATTCAGGACATGACCTGCTGTGATCATGACGATAATGAGAGGAACTTCATGGTTATGTCGTGTTTTTAAAGCATTTTTTATTCAAATATAACCTCAAACAAATATTTACACTTTATTAATTAGTTTAAGCTTCTATTGCACAACTTGGGTATCAAATAAGACCATTAGTGAAGACAGAGTTAAATACAGAAGTCTCAATAGAAGAGTATGTGATAGTTGCTGAGCTTTTTCCACGGACGCCTTACCTGGACACAGCACTCTACACTTCTCTCCTCCCACTCTTTAAAGAGACTCTGGTGTGTCATATATCAATGTGTTTTAATGGCAGTAGTCTTTATTTTAAATGAGCTTGGTGCGGGCGCTGAGCCGGCTCCACAAGTTCCGGGCTGACTGGCCGATGGTACAAGGCAGACGGATGCTTCTTAGAGGTCCACTCAGACAGGCCAACACACCGGGCTCTGCCGCCTGCCCCAGGTGCTCATGGGAGATGTAGTTGATCCTCCTGAGCTGCCTGCTGTAGTAGTCCCGGAGGTGGCAGAGCTCCTCGGCTGTGGTGTCTGAGATGATTGAGACCTGAGATGACAGGTGAGCTGGGGGCGGTGTTCGTGAGCTGGGGCGGAGTTTGAGGCGGAGCCTGTTACTCACAGACTCCTCCTCCTTGTGTGGCTCACAGCCTCGTGTCTGACCAACTGTCTTTTGGTCCTTTTTCCTGCCCTGGTTCTTCTGCTCCTTCCCTGGTTTCTGCTGCCCTCTGCACTCTGGGACAGTGGGGTCAAAGGCCCTGACCTCTTCATCATTGGACCAGGTGTCCTGTAAAAGGGAAGTTCCGGGTTAAACACATGTTGTGGCATTTTAAAACAGTTCTTTGTTAGTTTAATGTCATGCCTAAAACATGCTGCTTTTTAAATTCTCCCATTAGTACATATGAGCACAGTTAGGAGTGGTTGGATGTTCATTGGGGTCAGATAGCTGTGGTGCTTTTCAGCAGCACATTGACATGGACACATGATGATGGTTAGTGGTTAGCTAAAGCAGTAGTAAGAGGGCAGTACTTTGCTCTTGTCTTCGGTCTGTGGGGCTAAGGGAGCTCGGTCTTGCGTTTCTTGCTCACAGGACCATCTCCAGCGTTTTGTTCTGACGGCTTTGATTCTTTGGCTTTGCCTTTTTCGCTCCGAGCACAGACTTTAACCTGAAAGTCATTAACAACAGTGTTTACCAGAAGGCTCACTGGCCTCACCCTGTTTCCACCCAATGCTACACTTGACTCCAGTATGGACTCTGCGTTGTTGCTAATGGTGAGATACCAGGCTGCTTGAAGCTGTTATTAACTGAACTCTCAACTGTAGAGGTAAAAAAACTATATGTACTTTAGCTCACCTTTTCTCTCGTAGGCTTGAACTCTGATGCACTCAGTAGAAATAGAGCAGTGTGTTTGTAAATACTTCAAAATGTAATTAACACTCCTACCACTAGCTACAACTACTATTTCTATAACTACGGTCAGTATTTTGCCATGGTTGACATTATGTGTACCTTAAAATGTTAAATAAAACCTTCTGTAAAATGTCTTCCAGTAAAAGTTAAATGTACTTCCACTGAGCCCGTCCCAAAAGGGCTGTAAAAAGCATACTCATACGGAGGTAAAGTGAGCTGGCCCATAGCACATGGTGGAAACAGGGTCTAGATGTAATGGTGGGGTGACAGATGTCAGGTCTCTGTGACAAATACAGGGGTATGTCAATAAAAAAGAAAATTATGGGAAAAAATAACATTATTTCAGTAGTTCAAGTCACAGTGAAATATGTATATGTAATATGGATTCAGCACACAGAGAGAAATGTTGCACTTGTTTGTGATTATTTTGTTATTTTCCATATTGTATAATGTTATGAGGGACTGAACTCCTGAACACACAGCTCTACGGGACATGGGTCAAGAGTGACGCAGACTAAGACTAACAAACAACTTTTCAGACATTCAAAATAAAGTTGTTCTTTGTCGTGCCTCCTGTTTTTCAGAAGTTTCAGGCTTGTTGATTATTATATTGGCGTGTTGTATGTAGGCTTGATTATTGCAAACATTATTGCAGTATGGCTCCGAATAGTCTTTTAGCTGTAGGTTGGTACATGGACCGAACAAAAGTTTAATATAGCACCCGGGCAGCCACAGGTCACACTTATCTGGACCTAGATTAGCATTTGCAGTCTGTAGTAAATTAAATATTAGTTCCTTCCTTATCACAAAATGATCTACAATAGCAATAGTAGATGGCCAGTGAAGAGGAGGGAATTAATGTAAATGAATATTGTTTAAAGATATTGGAGTGTGCATACTCACCGCTGGGGGGCCCGGGGCTCTCATGTTCATGCTCAGTCTGTGAGACTGACTCTTGAGCAGAGGAGCTTTTCGGCCCAGTTTCAGGTAGAAGTAGGTGGTGTAGGGTGTGAAGCTGAAGTCTTCTCTAAAGGCACAGAGTTATATTTTATCAGAGAGGAACAATATTTACTGCAAATATAATCTATCTCTTTTTGAAGTGGCATGTGCTGAGGAATTTAAAAAAATGTGTTTGTGTTATTGTAAGTGCTGTGAGAGTCCAGCTCAGAACTTTAAATTCCATAAAATGCATCTACATAATTAGATTTCACTGAACTCCAATGGCACTCGTCTGTCCTGGATTCTGACCTGAGGTATCCCTGCAGCAGCAGCCGCACCACCACGGCCTCTGCGTCACGGCGCCCCAGTGTGGTTGTCTCTATCATCTTCCTGCGTTTGGCCGGGCCTTTTCCTGTCCATGCTTCCAGCAGCTTTAGAGGAGTCATCTTCTCATCCAGAGAGGCAGCCAGCTCCAAGATCTGCACCAACTGTTGGGCATGCTGGGTAATGTCCACCAAGGAGTACTCTGGGGGAACGCAACAGTACTTTTAGCCAAGGGCATTTATATTGTTCTTTAACCTTCTGAGACTGACTAATCTTATCAGTTTATATTTCCAATTAAAGTAGGTCTAGAGTAGGCCATATTTTGAACTCAAATACCGTATCAATTAGTTGTGGGAATATTTTGTTAATATCCTGTTGATTTGACTTTAACAGAGGCCAAACTGCATAATAATTAAATTAGTGTGTAATTCTGAAGTCACCAAAACATTGAGATTCTGGATAACACATACCTTTTCTATGGCGACAGGTATCACACATTTTGTTACAATCTTCATCATCCCACACTTCATCAAAATGAACTGCCATCAGAGAACGGCGGCACCTGTGAATAGAGAAAATTAGCTTCACAAAGCTCCACATAAACCCATACTGCATGTGCTCTGTTTGTGTTACCGATCCACATTATGGCAGTAGTCTACCATCTGCAGCAGCTTCTGCTGACCCACGTTCTCCATCACCACCATAGTGCTGATCCTGAAGATATCAGCAAAACCATAATACACAATGCAGTCTGCAGGAAGGTCATCACGGCCTGGAAGAAGACAAAAACATACAATACAAATGCAAATACAAGCAGGAGTAGACAAGGAGAGGCAGTACTGGCCTACCTGCTCGGCCACTCTCCTGGTAATAATTCTCAATGGACTTGCTGATGGTGTGATGGATGACGAAGCGTACGTTGGGCTTATCTATGCCCATACCAAAGGCCACTGTGGCCACCACCACCTGAGGACAGAGAAACACCTGGTAACTCACAGTTATGTGGCTGTGGAAAGGGCTGAGGAGTCTCATGGTACCCTCTCCACAGTCAGCAGATGTTTCACCTGGATTTTGCTGGCGGTCCATTTACGGTGCACCCGAGACTTGTCCTCTGGGTCCATGTTGGCGTGGTACGGATAAGCCACGATGCTCCTGTTCTGCAACTCGGCCGACACAGACTCGGCATCCTTCTGAGAGAACACATACACAATCCCTGGACAGTGGACACACATGAGAGCGTGAGCAGTGCGGGGCAGTGAACACCCAAAGACAACCACATCTAAATCCACTGTACCTACAAATATGATACGATATTAAATTATCTATTAGTAGTTCATAACTATTCACAGGTTGTTCCCCATGGTTGGTCTCACTCCCTCTATAGGGAGTGGATACTGTTTCAGACGCCTGGCTTGTTGTGAGATGTCCCAATGACCTTAGCTGGCCCCATCTGTCCTGGACACATCTATAGTCTGTCCGTCCTGTGAGTGGATCCCTCCATCACTTGGTTCTCCACGAGGGTTCTCTTTTTCACATTGATTTTTAGGTTCCTTTTTTTCTTCTAGTTGTTCCTGACCGCAATGAGGGTCCTGGACAGTCCCTTTGTTTATGTATCTATTGATTGTCTATTGATTTTCATCTAAAGCCCTCTAAAGAAATTTCCTTGTGATATAGGGCTGTACAAATCAAACTGAATTGTACCTGACTGGTCCGGGTATCTGTTCTTGATCAGCGAGGCCATGTCACTTAGAGATGTATCGTTGTTGGAATCTTTAAAACGAACCTGTAAATAGTCAACCATGTTACGTCATAATCACAGAATGTAACATAGAAAAAGGGTGAGCACCTCATAGTACAGATTGGTGCGGTTGAATGAGGCAGTGAGAGTGACTGGCTGCTGCACACACAGGATCTTCTCACAGTCTTTGAGGACGCTGCTTGTGGCTGTGGCTGTCAGACCAATAACAGGGACCAGAGGGAACTGCCGCTTCAGGATGCCCAACAGTTTATAATCTGCACCACACAAAAGGGTCACACACGCAATAACTTTCCATGACCATTTCAATAACTGGAAAAATATTTATTTATGAATGTTTTGTGCATACATGAAATGAATACAACAACATGAGATAATAATTGTTGCCAGTCAAACTATTTGTTAATGGGAAACGATACTATTGAAAGCATTACAAATCAATCTTGTAAACTATTATCAATGGAAACCTACATATTATTCACATTTTTATATTTTTTCCAATGTAAATTTCAAAATGTATAAAAGTTGAATGAATCGTGCAAAGAAAAAAGCTCATAGAGAGACTTACCTGGTCTGAAGTCATGGCCCCACTGACTGCAGCAGTGCACCTCGTCCACGGCCACACGGCTCAGCAGCTTGGCTTTATACGCTTTCTCCAGACGAGACATCAGCAGCTTGCTCTTGGCAATCTTCTCCGGAGTTACATAAATAAGTTTAAATGGACACTTAGGGTCCGTCATCCCAGCCATGACGGTTTTGGCATGCTCCTACAAGCACAAAAAAACACATGTGATCTTTGGTGAACAGCAAACACAGACACCATCTATGGTTTTTATTTATCCATTAACGACTCCACAGACGACCTCTCCTTTCAGGTTAAGAGGAAGGTGCCATGTTACCTTGCTGCTGGAGGCATTGAGCATGGCAGCAGGGACCTCTATGGAGTGGAGATACATGATCTGATCCTCCATCAGAGAGACCAGGGGAGTGATGACCAGGGTGAATCCTGCAGGTAGTAGATGTATGTGAATGGTTAAGACTTGAGAAAAGTGATGACAGGAGAGAGGAGAGAGGAGAGGAGGCAATGAGAGGAGAGAGGAGAGGAGGAGAGGGGAGAGAGGAGGCAATGAGAAGGAAAGAGGA
>JAVQKC010036344.1:0-24718 GCA_036025475.1 Philypnodon macrostomus
AAACTGATCCGGCAATTCGTTTTTGAGTTATCGCGTTCACAGCTAGGATCTGCGGACGCGGACGAACACCGACGTGATTCCATAATATCGGCGACACGCTGTTTTCGCCGATATAATAAGTAAAACAGATAATGATTAGAATGTTTTAAACTGTTCAGATTTCCTTTAAAAAAGTAAATAACAGTAATCACTAATTGGTTTTCCCACCATTTCATCAGTGCTTGTAGTTCTGTCTCTTCAACCTAATTCAGACCAGGTAAAGATAGTTACAAACTAGAAGCCAAACATGTCACAATAGTAAGTTACATTGAAAATTGCATTCCTGAACACTTATCTAAACAGTTGCACAGTACTGTAAGTTGCTGATATGTATGTTGACATTATTGGTATGGTAAAGGGGGAGATAAGTTTCATGTTTGGGTTATGCTGCTTGGGATACGGGCCGGGGTTAAAAGCGAGTGACCGATGAGAGAGACTGTCTCTCTTGGCTTCATTATTTGTCTCTTCCTTAGGCTTTTTTCAGGCCTATACTGTTATCAGCTCAGTGCTTCACCAGACACGCTGTTCTCTGGGTAATTACAATCAAATCCAACCCACCGAGAAGCAGGCTGCAATTTCAACTGTTTCTCTGCTTTGCCTCTAGTTTAGTTTTTTTTTTCCCCCTCCACCCTATTCTCTGTCTCCTTTTAGACAGACAAATAGATAAATGGAGTCAGACGAGATGATTAATAATGTAGGACGATTTTGTGCCTGGATCTAGCTGTTAAAAAAATCTCAACCATCCGACATTGGAGGATAGTAGAGAAAAAACAGTTAAAACGGTTATTTGTAGACTTTATACCATTTCGAACCAGTGCGGCCATTCTTCTCTGACCTCTAGCATCGACAGGGCCACACACTGGACTTTTTTTTCTCCTTTATCTCTGTAAGTCCCAGAGATGGTTTTGAAATACATTTTAGTGGATCAGCAGCATCAGCAAAGCATATCACAACACTACCGCTCACTGGATTTTTTCCCCCATTTTATTATACCGTTTTCTGAGATTTTTGTTAAAATTATTTAAAATCTTTGTAGATCCCCACCACCACCAACATTTTTTCCCCACTACACAACTGTCAATCTCTTTTTCAGTCCACTTTCTGTAAACTCGAGAGTTGTTTAGTGTTAAACTCTTCATAAATGAACAGCATCAACAAAGCATTTTTTTTCTCAGTTGATCACTTAAATTTTTTTTTCTCCGACCATTCGATGTGAACCTTGGAGATGGTTTTAACTTCAACAGGTTTATTTTTGATCATTTATATATTTAAATGATACAGACAGATAGATAAAGCCGGAGGTAAAATTATAAATAATGTAGAATAATTATGTGCTTGGGTGTAGCTGTTAAAATATCTCAATATATGATACATTTAGGTATGTGTCCAGGGAGGCAGGTGGGAACGCTGTGGATAAAGAAATAGATTTTGATGAATAGGGGGAGACAGGGTGCTAGTGTGAGAAAATAGGATCCTGAGACAAATAGAGAAAGGAGTCTGGCACTGCAAACTAATGCGTCTGCCTGATGATCAGCTCTCCTCCAGCTCTCATCAGGCCTAATAACCCACAAATTAATTCGGCACTCTGGGATGGTGTGCAGACTATAACATAAATTGGACAAAAGCCGGGTGAGAGAGTGAAAGTGGACTGAAAAGAGGTGATTTAAAGGAATGTTGACACTGTTTGGTCAATACTGAGGTCCCCCAAAAGATTTTAGAGCAACTGAAGATGGGACCAAATCATTAATTTTCTCAACATGTTGGATCATATATGTTGAGAGAATCTGTGTGGTCTGTGTATAGGTTATAAAATATACCTGGTTCAGTCCTGGTTTAGTCCACCTGGTTTAGACCTTGTTTAGTCTAAAGATTATCTAACAATTGTCTAACACAAAATGCATGTATAACGTACTAATGTGGTGGGATGTTGTGTAGTTCCTCACATTGAATTGCAATCACACCAAAAATAAGAAGTGGCTCTCTGCTGAACTGACGGCAGCTGGGGCAGAGTACTAATAGCTTTTGATGGTCTCAAAGTGCTAGAACAGAAATGCTTTTTCATGGTGTTTACAGTATCACTGACTAACAACCTTTTAAATAAATGGGACCATAATAATGAGTTGAATTATAGTCAAGGATTTTCTCTGCAGACAAGGATTATCCGTTACAAACCACTTTTGGAAAATGGTCTTTTTATGAATAGATGGGAGGGGAACAAATGCAAAGCCCTACCAAGCTCTATCCCGGCAATGACTACAAGCTAAATAACCACAGTGAAGTTGAAATAAAACACAAAAGCACAAACAAAGATAAAATGATCACCTGGTCCCAAGGGCTGAGTATTCCTCCAGAGAACATGAAGAGGTACCCCATGGTGACCAGACAGGCCCATATGAGCAGTGAGAAGAGGCGCAGCATCCGCTTGAAGACTGACTCGATGCACACCAGGATGAAGATGGAGAGGAAGAGGAAGAGTGCGGCAGGCACTGTGATCAGGAACGCCAGGTGGTCCTCTGTATTCTACAAAACACAGAGGAACAGTCCTTATGACAGAGGCTTAAACAATTACACTCAACATGCTAATTGTCATGAAAGAATTTTAAGCAGCAGTATATAATATATAGACCATGTTGTAGACTATAGTATTTATCTTTCAAAACATGTGCTTAAGTGAACTGATTAAACAGGGAATATTTAACTCTCTGTGTTAGTTCAGGATAGCCCTCGCCTCATGCCTAAAGTAGCTTGAAATACTCTCTGAATGAATGTTAAATCATTATCGTAGTACAGTTTGGACATTTAGCTCTCCAAAGGCCAGAGGTGCAACATAAAACACACACAGCGGATGAACAGACGGCCCACAGATCGGCAGACAGACAGTCTGAGCCCAGAGAATGTGCCATAGCATCACTTCTGCACTGACACTGTCAAAGTCAGCATTTAGAAACTGTCAACATACTCTCCCTGACACACACACACACTTCAGTTTGCCACCTCTGAGCAGACCTCTCATTTACTGAACTGAAAGATCGTTTTTAACTCTCCACTATCACCCAGCTGCCTGAAAACCTAAACTAATGGCCATGCAGATGATTTATACTTTTCTTGATAGTCATGTTGTTCTGTTTCAACCAAGATCAGCTTAAAAAGACTTCAGAAACTGTGAGTTGTTAACTTTCGTCAGAGACAAAACAGCCCCTAGGTCACTTCCTTTCAAGTTTCAAAGAGGAATGAAAGACTATTATGTAAATCAGTGAAATGTCATATTAATCAGCCAGTGTAATACATCACACTGCATCTCTTTTAGATTTTTTCAGCTTTTCTCTGTACACCTTCATCTTCAGCTCTTGCATTTATAAAAGATGACCCTTGTATGAACTCTTAACTGTGTGTCTGCTCCGCATGCGTTTTCATGGCGTAGCAAATTATGGCTGTTAATACTCTCTCATCTACTCACAGCAGACACACGCTTTCATGAGTGTGAAAAGTAAAGTGCTCCTGGGTACTTCTGTAAAAGGTAATCGTTTTAGACAATATCAACAATATTCAAAATGCCTACTTAGATTATCCAACGCCCTCATGTACCAATTTCAGCAAAAAAGATCGTGTTGACAGGTCAAACAGCCACAAATGCTAAATTAGCCGTCTACTTTGCGATGTCCGCTATTTTGAACACCAGTGTAGGCGCAGAAAAACACTTTGAAGCTCAACAAATTTGAAAATGTATTGACTGTATTGAATTGAACAGGCTATTTGCACACAACGAATGTGGGAGAGGGATTTGTCTCTATTACAGTAGGCGGCCCAGTGTAGCAAAGGGAGCGTGAGTCAGGATATGGGTAAGGAATCCCAAGGGAGCGGTGCTGCTGACACCATGCCCACAATATACAGTCAGCTGTAGTGGCTTGAATCCTAATGAGGAAGTAAACAAGCCTACAAATTCTTAAAGAGAACTGCACAAGGATGACAGAATTTCCTTTTGGCAATAGATCACACAATACTATGTACGCACAATTGCAAGATTCACGCCATAGTGCAAAAGTGATGAGCATTCTCCCTTGTTCTTGTGCATGCAAACTAAGCCTGTTGAAACACTTTTGAAGTCATTTCCTTGAACATGGCGTGAATGGAAGAGAGAACAGTGCCAGCCAGCTATAATGTACCACATTGTCATCCAGAACAATTATATCCATTAATACCCTGGTCTGGCTTATCCAGCTATTATACCAGGAGGAAGAGTGTATGCTGGAAAGGGAGGGGAACATGGCGCCCACAAAAGAGACAAAATTGTCTGCGATCTAATTAGTGACCGTACACATTTGAGACTGTGGAAAAATCACAGAAACCCACCACAGTAGTTTGGAATATTCATCGTACAGTTGTTGGTTTTTTTCAGTTTCCTCCCAGCTCGGATGTGAAGATCATCAATAATCAACAATTTCCCCGAATGCCCTATTTGCAGTGCACTAAAACACTGCTAATGGGGCACGGCGGAATCTGGTCAAAGGTTGAAGAGCACCCGACCAGAAATTATGAAGATAGCATTTTCAGGGATTAGCTTTAATGTTGACAGTAAGAATAAATGGGGGTTGCTTAAGTTGTCTCGTATATGGCTGAAAGTGCTTGGTTCACCCTTCCACGAATCCATATTCAATTAATTACAGATATCTGGGAAAAAGTCTAAACTATGTAATCAATCATCAATTCATCACACACTCAAGGCGGAAGCTCATCAGTTCATTATCGGGCAAATACTCACCAGTGACCACAGGGGTGAGACAAATTGGATCAATGTAAAACGCATGCATACATACAGTGTGTAAGGATTGTTTTATAAGCTAGTGAATACAATCTTAGGCTCTTGATGTCACAGTAACCTGAGGGACAGGCCAAATGAATAATCTGTGGGCAACATCAGCTCCGGAGGCTAATCAGTGCTTAATCAAACAGAGCTAATGAATTAGAGTAATTAAAAATATAATGACATGGAACTTTGAAAGTCATTTGGCAACCTTAAAGGACCCCAGTTACAGATCAGAGCTGATTATTATCATAATGGCCCAAAGCAATAGTGAGAAAAAAACCCACAAATAATAAAACAAAAGTAAAAAGCCTGACCGCAAGAAGGTCCTAGTTTTGATTTCTAGACTGGACCGAGTCTTTCTATGTGGAGCATGCTCTCCTCCTGTCCAGGTGTATTTCCCCCTCTCATACTCCGGTTTCCCCTGTCAACCCAAAAAACATGTGGAGAAGGGTTCCCAGGCATTAGACTGTGGTCGCCCAACTGCTCCATGTTGCCCCAGCGGTATTGAAGAATGGGTTAAATGCACAGGTCAAATTTTCCTACAGGGAAATAAAGTGAATATGAATTAAAAATGAGATTTTTCTTCTGTTTATTTCAACACTTAACTAAAGAATATATTGCATGTGGCCTGACTGCCGGAGCTTGTCTAGATCACACCTCAGTCGATGACGTCAAAGTGTTTATGTCGCCTTTTTCATTCACCTTTATGCTCCTGCTAACAGAGCGGTGATCCATCATCACCGCTCAACAGCCTGCTCTCACAGCCCTGCATCAATCAAGTGCATATAAAAGGAAACTTAAAGACTCTCCAGATGCTCAACCAATGCCAGATGAAATATAACGCTACGACATGATATGAAAAGGATGCATTTATAAACTCTAAATTATTTATAATGATTGATCGGCTAAAAATGAAAATGTATATCAATCAATAGTAGAAACATAATATACAGATATATAAATATTCAGCTATTGATGTATATTGGTTGGAAATGCCATGATATACTCTTTATGCTTTTCTTTATCTACACATTTCTGCCATTTACAATATTGGAATAAATATGCGTGCATACAGAGAGGTAATCACGCGTATTTCATCATAGCAAGAAAAAGGCTTAAAAATGGCAGATAAGCTAAAAAAGGAAATGAGGAACTTCCCCAAATAAGCACACCCAAATACAGAGTATTTCTACAGAGGCACACACAGAGGGTGGAGGGCTCCGTGTGTAAAGAACAGTGAATTCACTCACTCCAGCACTGATCTGGGGAGAAAGATAAAAGTAGGCAGTCATTTTAGGAGCATTAGTGCTGCTTTGGTTGGGTCTCTGTCGGCTCTCTGATAAAGCCAGAACACTTAAAACAACATCCTCTCCTCCCCGGACTACCGGCCCCTGCTCTATACATCACCCCTATTTATTCCTGCCATTCTTCTTCATTCAGAGCTAATAAATACACATGCCCCATTGAACAAGCCCTCCATGAACACAGAAGAGCCTGTCAGCCATTTATTTGGACTGAATTAGAAATAGGATTTATGCTTTCCATTGACATTGTGAATGATGTGAAATTATCGCGGGTCATTGTCATTTAACCTGTGAACACACTAAGGCCTTACAAGAAGAATAAAGCCAGGAGGATTGAATTGAGCCGACCAAAGGCAATGAAATCTATTGATTTGTCTTAAATAGAAGGGCATTGATCCAGGCTGAGGTTCTCCAGAGGACAACAATGTTATAGAGCTTCAATGAGTGTAACGGGACCTCAGTCATAGCTACAGGCACTGTAACCGGGCCACAATAGTGTACATTGTCTTGACAGAATAACAATAATTATGAACAGACAAAAAACATGGTCATGAGTGGGACTGCTTTTGTAGAGCTATTTTATAAAACACAAAAGCAGCACTTTAGAACAATAGCTTGTGTTTATGGTGGAGTGTTTGTGTCCAAAACAACACTTTTCACTTGACCAACACCCACACAGCTGCGAACCCAACTCTTCATCGCGCTCTTCATACACTCCCCGAGCCCAGTGCTGCAATTTAAAGTGGCTCTTCACACATAATCATACACACGCACGCTGACCCGGCTCACTCATTCAATCTTCTGGAATCAAACGCAAAAAGCTCTCCTCGTACTTCACAATTGTGTACGGATGTTGTCTGTAGTGAGAAGAGCCATTCATCATGCCATAAAAACACTCACAGTTTGAGATACACAGCTGTCTTTATCTAAGCATTCACTCTGCAACCAGAGGGTTGCCGGTTCAAATCCCCACCCGAGAGTATACTGTTGTTGTGTCCCTAGGCAAGACACTTAACCCACATTGCCTATGAATGAATGTGGTTGTGTGTTCAATGGACTTAATTGTAAAGTGCTTTGGGCATCTTGAAAGGCGCTATATAAGTGTAAGCCATCATTATTACCCAAAATTGTTCAGAGGGGATTATTTAACTCCTCAAAGAACAAAAAGTACTTTTTCTGGAGATTAATTGCCAAACTTAATTATAGGCACAGACCACATATTTGTTGAGTTATTTGACTTCTCAAAATAAAGTACTTCCTTGTTCTATTATTGTTGTATGGGGTCTTTTTGTTTTGTCTCGACAGATTGCAGTCGTGCACAACATAGCCACAGAACATATTGACTGTGGTGTGTTTCTAAGCAGTTAGAAATGCATGCAATTCACTTCTGTGACCTTTTAAAAGAGTAATTAACATTTGGCTTACAAATACACTCTGCAAATGCTTTACGCAGGTTTGAAAACACAGCTTCAAAAAAGAATTTGATCTATTTTCAGCATTTGTATGACTACAAGTAGGTTCTTCCCATGGTCTCATCTGTGGTTGTAGGCTGCTCACATCTTTCTGTCTTTTCATGCTGATCCCAAACAGAATTCAGGATTGTGGCGCTAAACCAGGTGAAGATAGTTACCAATGAGAAGCCAAGTCAATGGGCTAATGTCACAATGGTTAGATACTGTAAAGATTCTGGATCCAGACATAAATGAATAATATCTTTCTCACTTTTCAGTTAATTGCTTTGAAAGCTCCTTTACTGCATTTCTAAACACATAATATAGTACTGTTTAGGCAGGCAGGCGGTTTTACAAGTAATAGTTAACTTTAGACAAGTTTTAGGTCCATCACTTTTATTCTAACACTACTCTTATGTGCAAACTGTTACCACATTGACTCACCAGTCCTGAAGCAAAAAACACAGCCAGCAGCGCCAGGCAGGTTCCCATGACGATCAGCAGCAGGAACACAATGAGCGGATGCTGCTGGCTCATTCTGTAGTAACTCTCATAAAGCCAGTCCTGGGGCTTCTCTCCCTCCAGGCACACGTCTCCCTGGAAGCCCGGGCACCCATCGGCCAGGATGTCGGGTCCCTCTGTGCCATCCCCACCGTCGCTTTTCTCCAGCAAGTATCGTCCACGCGTCCACAATGCCTCCTGCCACATGTGTACCACCTGCCACCACTCGCAGACTTACTGAAGAATCCCTTTAAACTCCGTCTAGCTTTCGGGAAAAAGTTTCTTAGCTGCTCACAGAAGGACAGGCAGCAGAGTGAAAAGCAGCCAACTTTTCACACACATGTTTGGTTGTGACTTGCATCTTTCACGAGCTCCTTCTGGACAGGACAGCATATACACCAGGCTTTTCTTGTGGAAGCAGCTCTTAGTTTCTTCCTGTCAGATGTACAGAGAGCGCTTGGAACAGCAGTGGCAGCATTGAGACAACATGTTACCGCGCTGAGGTGTAGATGAGGACTGAGCAAGAGAGAGACTGTGTTGAACTGGGAGGGAGCACAAGGAGAGAGGGTGTGGAGCAAGAGACTGGCGATGTGTGCGCGATTAGGAAATGTCAAGAAAATTGTGTGTATACCTCAAGATGTGCTCACTCAATGCCAGAACGTTTGAGTGTGTTACTAGATTGTTTTAAGCTTGTTATAATACACACATACTATCATCCACACTAACAATAAATACTTTCATTCTTGGCCCATTATGGACATTTTCTGAAAATGGTATAGCTGCCACTCCCTCTGTCAGTCTGTCCCAGGACAGCTGTGGTTTCAGAGATTATTTACCACTATCAGAATGTGACTGAATGATGTGAGTGCTTTATAAACGAACGCACTTTTTAATTTGTGCTGTTGTCTGTTATAATACACAATGTAGCACTAAACTCAGAACTGATCTTCCATGTATTAGGGATTCGTAGAAATGTGACAAAAAAGGGTGTGAAGGTGTTTGCAACCTAAAAGGAACTAATTTGGACATTTACATAATAGGAGCAACAGAAGAAAACCAGCAAATAGAGGAAGTACTACTAAATAGAGGATTTTCTAGCTTAAGCTGTGGGTCGCTCTGCATGAATGTGTGTCTAATAAGCAGCAAGGAGAGTGAGAACGGGTGCAACAGCGGTGTTAAAATCAAGAAAAACAGCCAAGCGTGGAGAGAAAACAGGAATTTGATGGCACCCCGAACCCAGTGACTGACGAGATAAAAAGATGAAAAACAACGTGGCTAAGGGAAGGAAGGAAGCAAAGTCAGGAGGCTCAAAGCTCAAGAGACGTGCAGCGTGTGGGAGGAAGAGAGACTCCTGGTTCAAACGAGGGCTACAAGAGTGGGTAATGAGTGAAAGTTTGAGGGTGACAGCACGTCAGTGAATGTGTGTCAGCAGCAGGCAGGGGCGTACATAGAGATTCAGACATACTAAGGACAGACATAGCTCAACCAAGAGTAAATCAGTGCTAAATCAGGACTAAACCATCAACTAGAATTGAACCAGAACTAAATTTGGGTCAACTATAACTAAAGTAGTAAATTAGACCTTAACCAGGACTAAACCAGGGCTCAACTAGGCCAAATAAAAGTGTACATCGGGGCTCAACTAAAGCTAAACCAGAACTAAACCAGGATAAGCAAAACCAGTACTAAATCAGCTCTAAAGCAGATGTGTGGACAATGTACGGCCATGTGTGCCAGCAGAGGAAGTCAAGAACACCATTCTTCTGTTGCTAGAATACCTGGTTTTGCTCTGTCTTCTTCCATATGGACCACTCTAGAGCCACACCATGCTCCCGCTCTTCACTCCTGCCATGGTTAATGCGAAGCTCTGTAAAGTGTGAAAATGGCGTGAAATGTGTGAAATCCCCATACTTTTCCCATTAGTACGCAGAGCAGACGGGAAGAGGAACGACCCGCATGCTAAGGCCTGAGCACATTGCAAATGTATTAATGTTAAAACATCATTGTAACCAAAGTGCTACATTTGCATTTCTGACTTCCCACAGGTACTCTGGGTATTTTTTGAGCATCCAAGAAGTGAAATATATGACGTCTGGGGTAGAAATTGGATTTGTAATATGTGTCAATTCACAAATGTAATATTGAACAAACCTGCACATGAATGGATGTCCCTGACTGGGAAGACACAGGACAAAGCCGTTTGGTCACAATGACTGCAAAGAAGTCTAGTTTTAAAAGATGGATGTATTTAAGTGCAATTTTCTGTGAGAAGTAGCAAAGCAGGAAGGTCAATTATGTGTTCGCAGCGTGGTGAGAAATCATCATTCAGTAATGATGATGATGATGGAGATAATGATACGTAGACTACATCATCACTGTCCCGCTGCACATTAACCCACATGTAATCAATATGTTTTACAACTGCACTTTAGTCACACGAGTCAGGCATAGAAGGACCACTCCCCAACCGCAATCAATCTAATGTGCTTCTGCTGAATGGAAATAAGATGCAGTCAGTGTCAATTAAGTATTGCATTATAATCAAGCAGGATATAGCTTCATTTTTATTTACTGGGGTCTGAAGCTAGCTCATATGAGGCTACTTTTGCATGTTACAATTGTGGCTTGCATTTTAAATACTATTTCAGTTTAATTTAGGCTGTAACTATACAGATGTAAGTTTGTTAATGGTTATCTATGTGTATATAACACATAGGCCTTACTGATGTTTAGCATAAATGCCAAAAATCTACTTCAGCGCCATCTAGTGTCTGCCCAAAGTGCTCTGGCCAAATGTGCCACACATTACTTCTTAACACTCTACAAATAATTATATCGTGGAAACAATTCAGGCAAGATTTACTTATAGCAGTGGTTTAGGAAAACGGCGGCACACCACTACAAATGATGTGGTTGTAGCTAATTATGCTGTATCAGTAAATTTAGCCACTTGGATTGAGCTATTTAGCTAACAAGATCAGATTATTATTCATTTATGCACCGATTGTTTCTAGTCATTGTCCAATACTGAAAGAAACAAGTAGCAAAAAGCCAGCATGACGTTTGTTTTGAATTTCTTGTGCAAAGGTTAGCCTACCTACCTGTCTACCCGACCCATAGCTGACCCAAATAAATGCTATTTGTGGTTTAGCGCCATCTCGTGTACTGTGAATGTCAATTCGTTATCCATTTAGGCATTATAGGTTATTCATATGGCAATATTGGCAATTAGAAACACTGTGGTCATCTGTTATTTAAACCATACAATAGATTTGATACAATTGTATCGGCTACTCACACACTCCTCTTTGATACTTGCAAAGCTGGAATTCGTTTTAGTCACAGAAAAGCGAGCTGAAAGATGGATTACACAAGGCTCTTGTGCCAGGACTTACCAGATTCACACATCTTTATATAGATTCAGAGCATCCATGATATTGGCCTATGTGCAGAATAATGACATGATTAATGAACTGACCACAGTTGGAGACTTGAACTTGAACTGTGAGCAAAGTCTAATTGAATATTCTTTTGTTTTTCAGGGGAATCCCATTTTTGACAAACCATTTCTATTTCTTCAAGCCTTGCCTCACAAATTGACAACACAACTGCATTATGGAACCAGTGTGGACATATTGTCATCAAAACATAAGCATTATACAAATGGGTTGGCTGTTTTACATGCAGTTTTATAGTGCATTACATTAGCACCAGGTGTGGCTGAGCTGACCACCTGCTTCCCCTGTACACACACAGCCAAAGCTGAAGACAGTGACAGAATGAGAGCACACTGAGGAAGAGCAGCCTTAATGCACTAATTCGGCATCAACACCCTCCCACGGAGAGACAGTGGCACCACATCTTGTCAGGATAGAGAAAGAGCAAGATGCAGGTGGGGGAAGAACAATGAAGATAGGCCTACAGGTAATTTTGAAAGTATATTAAATATTAGGCCGTAATGTAGTTGGCTATAAAGTGTAATTTTTTTAAACCCAGTGGCAAAGAAGGTAAGACTGCTTCATAGCCAGAAGATGCCAGGTTTGAGTCCAGTTTTGAGTGTGTATAAGCATTAGTAGCTGACTGGAAAAGTAGATTTTTGTGGGCATGTGCAAAGATAAACTTTAACATATGTTTTACAAAGTTGAAATAGAAATTCCCATGCTGTTTTGACCCAGAAGTTTATATTGAAAGGGGGCATATACCCAACCATGCAAACCATTATAGTGCCAAGCCAAGCCAGGTTATTTATAAAGCACTTTATAATAACAACAAGGTCAGCCAAAGTGCTGAACAGTTTGAGTAATACATAAACATGTTAAACATAGAAATAGGACTAAATCACAAAACAATAAAAACACTGGATAAAACATGTCAGTAACAGCTCATACTTGGTTAAAATCTACCAGTTGAAAGACGCGCTGCTGCATTCTGTACGGACTGCAGACGACCAAGGGAAGCTTGACTGCTCCCAACATAAAGTGAATTACGTGCATGAATCAGCACTCACTGCGTGTCACTGAGCTTGATTTTGGCCAACTGACGCAACTGGAAGAAACTCGACTTCACGACTGTATGAATTTGTGAGTCCAGTTTAAAATCATTGTTCATTTTTATTCCCAAATTTGTGATTTTAGGTTTTACAAACTCAGTCAGAGCACCAGAGACATCCATGACTTGATTTAATTTAAGCACTCAAGCAATGGGCAGACACAACCTGATTTGTCACGTTTCAGAGATAAAGAAATCGTCGTTGGCAAAAAGGTGAAAAGAGACACCATGCATTTTTAGGATAGACCGAAGGGGGAGTAGATATAATGAAAAAAGCAAAGGCCCGAGAATAGACCCCTGGGGTACTCCACACATGAGTGGGGCTGAGGAGGACACAGCTTCGCCAACACTGACACAAAAACAATGGTCAGATAAATAGATACGAAACCACTCTAGTGCCGACCCTCGAATTCCCACCCGAATGTGGTCCAACACATTGACCAGAATATGTAGCTACAAGAATATCACTGAAACCTCTGAATAGTGCTGACTTGGTACTTCGGAGAGTTTTGAACCCAGACTAAAATACCTCAAGGATCTGTGCTTACCCAAAAAGGGTTTTAACTGAGAGTAGACTATTTTCTCAGAGTTTTTTAAGAGAAAGGGGAGCTTTGAAATGAGCTGAAAATGTGAACGTTTCCTTGAGTCTAGATTTGTTTTTTTTAATCAGTGTTGTACCGCAGCATGTTTAAAAGAGAGAGGAACAACACCATTTGCCAGGCTTACGTTTTAAAGACCTCTTTAAAAGCCAGGTGGAAGTGGGCCGTTGGGTAGTTAGTAACCGACAATCATTAAATATTATATAATTATAGAATATATATATTATATTAGGTAATCTTTAAATACAGCATGTAGTATGGCAGGATCACAGAGTAATAATTGCTGTATGCAAACGGTGCTTCTGAACTGCTCCATTTTATTCTGATCATGTTAATGTGACCTACTTTTTACAGAACCAGACTTTTTTCAAACTTTTCTAACTTTGACAGCACACATTTATGAATCTTCCTCTGCCTTCGGAGCTTACTGTACTGGAGCTTATCCCAGCAACTATGGGCTTAAAGTGAGGGACAACAATGGCCAGTTAGTTGCAGGGCTGGCACATACACTCTCAGGTTCACTGAATGTGGGATATTTAGAGTGACTAATTCTCATTGATGAATGACCCCACAGCAACATGGGCAGAACATGCAGACTCTACTCTTGACAATTGAACCCACAATCTTCTTGCTGAGAATCAAGAGCACTAACCCCTTCGCCACTGTGCATCTGTTACCACTTTATTTTTGTTCCGAACATTGTAACCTCTCACCAGCCCACCAGTTTAAAAGTTTTTGCAAAGAAGTTTTCTACACCGAGGACAGGAACAGTGAAGTGACCCAAATAGGGAGTGATAAAGGTGAAGAAAGGCAGAGACTCCAAATATGGAGGATTACCTCATTAAGACAACTGTTGTAGCATTTTCTGTAAAAGTGTGTTCTAGTCCTGTCTCATCTGTAACTTGTAAGCCAAGAGTGGGTGCAGCTGATGGCGGACTTAACAGTCTAGTTCATCCAGCCATTCATGAAGCATTTCCACTTCATGCCTAGGACAAGAGGAGGGTCCTGGGTTAACAGGCTGTAGCTGCTGATGCTACTCAATCCTCCTTTCCAAACTTTGATGTGGTCCTCTCAAAACAGGTCAGCATGTTGAGCTGAGAAATGACAGCGCATGTGTAGGTAGATTTCATTTTTCAAATCAGAAAAGGCTTGTTTCTTGAAGATGACGGTGAAGGTTGTCATTCATCCAGGTAGAGGTCATTCTGAAAGTTAAAAAAGGGCATCTGGACAAGGTTTTGATTTTGTTGAAAGCTTTTCAACAAAATCAAAATCTTGTTTCTTGAAGCTCAGTTCTCTGTAGAAGCAGAATATATATTGAGAGCAGTTTACATCAACCGTGAAAACGTGTGAATGAAGAGTTTGAATTTCTCAACATCAATGGGTTTGAAGAGCTTATGCTCAGAGATAATACAGTGCATGACTGCCACCTAGTGTATGGTCTCAACATTACGCTAATAAGTCTTTGTTAGATTGGTTGTGTCCAAAGGTTTTGTTAAATTACTTTTTTTATTATATTTTAAAACTTGCTGGAGCTTGTAATGTCGTAGGTAAATCATGTGCCACAAATATGGATAGGATAATAAATCAGACCTAAATGTTGTCTTTAGTTAAATAAATAAAGACAGACACATGTTAGGGTTTGGTTTTAAAATGTTTATTAAAAAATAAAATAGAAAAAAATATATTTACATAAAAATGTCAAAAAACAAAAATGCTGGGCAGTGGTTTCCTCTGAGCACCTGCTGCTTGGTGCTCATTTCGAGGGCCACAACTCACATGAATTAGCCAGGTCACAGTGGGGCTGCCTCCTCACTGACAGCAGCCGCCAGTTAAAATCCACCACTGTTTTCCAATGGAGACATAGTACATTTTATCTACATGTTTTTGTGTACACTAAAGTCTCAGTGGTCTGAGCTATTCTCTGTTGCCCTGGTTTCTTCTCACTCACACCAGACCCGTGAAGTGAAGGCAATTTGGCAAAGCACAACCAGAAACCTTAGTTGAACCACTTCCATCAGCATCAGTTGAGAGAAACTCAACAGTAAGAGGGAACCGTGTTGGACTGCCGAAATGTACAGAGCTTTTTAATCCATACAGATGCCATAGGACACCACATGTGAGTCTTTGCTGTGAAGATACAGACAACTCCAAATCAGTCAATAACTTCCCATCACCAATATAATTTTCAGTATTAATTTCAGTTTTAAAAGCAGCCATAGCTCTCAGGAAAATAATTTCAATGTGTATACCAATGCATCCACCTTGTTTTCAAATTAACTGTAGAAAAAGAAACATGAAAGAAATGTATGGTCTTCCCAAGGCATACATTTGCTTTTGTCGATACATTTCCCCAAAAAGAAAAAAAAATCTGTAATCTTCAGTGGATGATTAGCTCATACTGTGCTTCTCTTCAGAAATCAAATTGATGCTAGGTGCAGTTTTTGACAGATTAGAGTTGCCACGGAAACATAAACACCAATAGTGTAATAGTGCAAAACACAGTCATAGTAAAAGGTAAAGAATTACAATTTGGCCCTTCTTTAAGTGCACCTACAGAGTGCAAGACGCTTTCTGGGTGCACTTGCTGATCAAACCGTTGTGTGTCTGATTAAAAACTAGTGTTGGCAATTCACATGACAATGTACAACTTCACACACTCACACACACACACACACACACACACAACATAGACTCACATCCAACCACTGACAGAACAGCCCCACTAAGAAACATTATGGCATCATACAAATACAAGTAGTGATGGGACGAGGACCTGTTCATTCAAAACATTAGAGCCTGATGCTATGTAACATTACCCCAGTCCAACAAGCAAAGTTTGACAGTGAGAAAAATAAACCTCAAAACAGACTAGACAATTTAGAGTTGACACAATTGAGAATCCACTTGCATAGTAATAACATTGGTGTGTGTAGTGTTCTGGGCGAGTCTTTGACAGTTCTTTCTGAGTCTGAGCAGTTAGTGAGACAGTGCGCCCGTACACAACGTACACACACGCCACGTAAACACAAAGAAAGGCATTGCAAACAATTAGCAAAGTACCTGGCCATCACATATACAAGATTCCTGAATGGAATCATATTAAGAGATCCCTTTCATTAGGGTCCTTGGTTCAGAAAGACCTGCCCCCTTATTTCTTTGATCAGGTTAAATGTATCGCTGAGCACCTTGAAGTTTGAAGCATAATTTACCATCTTTCTGGTCCTGAATCCTGGATTGGAAGTCAAGCTATTGCTTACAAGGATACATTTGAAAACTTGTCAAAAATAAGCTCAGCAAAGGCAAAAATAACTATGCACACAAATTTCCAGCACATTGGTTGACATCTCTCTGTCAAGACTTCCTTTGAGAGAAAAACTATAGCACAGTACTTCGAGACACACAAAAACAAGGTATACAGGCACACAAGTTCAATGTGCTCTGACTCACATACTGTGAATGGAGCTCCCCTTTCAATGACTACAAAGATAATCAGCATGTGCCAGAGCACAGTAGGATCCCTTTACTTCCTTAACCTGACTAAACAAATCTTTTGAGGAGTGACTTTGTGAACAGTCAGTGCAGGACAACTCACAGAGATATCAGGATCAGAAAAAGGCAGAAAGCAGGGGGCGAGCCTTTGAACGCAGGTCCATCTCAGCCTAATGAGACAGCAACATACACACATTCAATTATAATAAAATATAAGTGATGATCACACTCAAGATGCTGCCTGGAGAAAGGTCTGTAAACAAATTAAAAACCCTACAAAAATAAAATAATAGTATAAAATCGTTACATATACACAGAAAATTTAAATAAGCATTTACTTTAGTTCAAAAAAGTTAAACATTATTGCACCAAAAGAAGACTTTGTTCTTAAGTGGTAACGGGTGGAAAAAGGAACTACCCCGGGCAGCTTGGCTGCAATAGGCTTGACAAGCTCAAATAAACTTAAAAAACCAAAAGAAACTGACCTGAATTAAAAAATACTGCAAGTAAGTACTGCAAAGAAACAAAGTACTGCGAAACAAGACACAGGAATGGCAAGTCATGCAGAACTGTAAAAGGTAAGTAGAGATTGGAAGAAGAGAATGCACAGCTGAATACGGCTCGTCAGTGCTGCAGCCTTGATATAGAAAACCGCTGGTCTCTGGTCCTCTTTCTGCAGGTCCAGTCTTCATCAAGACAAACGAAGAGCCAATGATTGCAGCGAAGAGGCAATGAAAGAAAATATACTGGAGGTAATAGAAGTGGCTTCTATCTGCTGAGGCTGACCGGCAGGCTGTCCCTCTTCCTACGTCTCCAAGGGTTGCGGTGATACTGTGTATGCGTGTGTGCGTGTCCACGGTTAGCCAAAACAGGGTTGTTGACCAGTGGCGGGTTATGGAAGCCCTTTACGTTGAACTTGGCTCCATTCTATAAGAGTATATAAGAAAGCACAGAACATAACTCATTATGACGCTTTACCAGCTTTATTATTATCATTATTATTAGTATGAGTTTGTAGAAAGGCAAACTTTGAGTAATGTATCAGTACACATTTAGCTCTTAATCTATATTTTGAAGGACTTTTCTGTTCTATGTAAATGCTGAAGGAAATTGTGTGTTGAGATGACAATGATTATGTGCATGGGTGCCGTCCGGCGCCTACCTTGTGGGTGTGACTTGAGTTGGGGCTGGACGGAGGCTGGGGGCTGGAGGGGGCAGGGGCATGAGCATGGGCTGGGGGAGGCATGTGGAAGAAAGGAGGGAGCCGGGTGTCTATACACACCTGTCTTCCAGGCATGGAGTGTATTGCTAGACCACTGACCAATGAGACATGAGCCTAAAAATAGACAGTAAAAGAAGCATTATTAGTAAATTATTCCTATATTATAAATGCAAAAGCTAAATAAATGAATTGATACCTGTGAGCCTGGAGGTATGAGGAGTGGGTGTGCTCCTATAGTAGGTTTACCAGAGCCCATGTTAAGACCTGGTGGTAACGCTAGCCCCAAATGTGGGAAGGATGCGTAAGGGGGCAGAGGGGTCGGAGGAATGGGACATGGCAGTGCAGAATCAGAGTCCTGTCAGAAAAGAAAGAACCCATCATCAGCAACAATAAAATATTGGGTTCTTTGAGCTATATGGACCCAACCTTCTGAAATATTAGTAGGGTTCTTACATTGTCTGATCCAGACAGTGAAGACACAGAGGAGGCAGAGGAGTGCTGCTGAGGGCTGGAGAGAGACATGGGCGAGTCTGAGCTGTGTGGTGATACAGAGTCCCTCTGCTCCTCTGAGCTCACACAACTAGATTCTTGCTCTGAAACTGGCTCCTTCATTGGAGGTGCTGGAATAAGAATGTGATGTTAATAATTGATTGATTTTCTAAGCTCTAAAGCCCAAAAAATGCAATTATATTTACCTCCGTTGTCTGTTCGTGACACCTCCCGGCCTCCCCACTTCTTAATAATCCATTCTCTGTAGTCGATCACTTCCTGAGTCAGTCTGATGATCCTGCCTAAGGTGCTATAGGAAATATGACACAAATGCACAAATGTTTAAATCATAATACAAGCAACAACAATTAGAGTAGTCTAACATATCTGCAAATCTAACCTTTCAGAGTCTTTATTGGGATATGATCGCGCGAGTGGCGAGACAGCGTGACTCAGGACAGTGTAGGCATAATCAAACACCTGTTTGACATGCATGGCACCATACGAGCCCCTGCCTACATCATTACCTGGATGAAGTCAAACAACAATATCAGCAATTAGTACACTAATGTATTATGTATATAATACATGAGTATCTATCTATCTATCTATCTATCTATCTATCTATCTACCGGGAAGCAGGGGGTCTTCAATGCACAGCATGGATGGCCTGGACCCATTGGTCATGGACTTCATGATCTCTTCTTTGGCGATGTATGCGCCTCCATTTTTTATGCGGATCCCTGTTTTCAAGTAGTTAAAATGGCGACCGTACAACTCAAAGAACTCGACCAGTAAGACACCCAAGTTCTCAGTTGGATTTCTTGCATCGATGCGAGGATGAAGCTAATGGTGTGATAACAAAAAAGGTTAAACTATGTTAACACAGCTGAGGTTTTTTAGAGGTGCAGCTTTGCATTTGTGTACCTGTAGAAAACTGATGACCATAAGGATAAGGCTATAGGAGCTGATTCCGCCGGTGAAGACTTCGTTTAGATCTCTCTGCAGCAAAAACTGCTTGAGCACAAAGATGAGGTAAGGCAGCACAGGATACTTCTATCATTGGAGACAACAGAAAAAAAATATTATTTCAGTGAGGCAGTCATTACAGAGATCAAGAGCAATTTGTCTTTTATTTATTTACACTATATACAATTCTGAATTTAGATGCCAGAAAAACTGCAACAGCTATTAATGTTACATGGTGACATTTAAACAGTTTTACACACTCTTTGACAAAACTGGCCCAGACAGTCTGGGAAGGTGTTAACTGCATCTTGCAAAAGCTTCAAACATGAGTATGCTTAAATCCTTGAATGGGAATTACAAGTTTCTTTTCCAGTTGAATAGGGCAGCCTTGCCTCTTGGCTTTATGTGTGTGCATATATGTGCCAACAGAGCAGCAGGGCTGGACTGACCTTTCAAATATGCATTAAAGAAGTGTGAATAGACGGAGAGGAGGGGGTATTGCTCCCACTCATAGGAATCTGGTGCCGGAGACATCACTGTAGTGTGACCTCACATTGACAAGACTGCACTGGACAGTTCCACGCATTAATAACATCAAATAACACTGCACTGATACAGAGCATAATGTAAATATGAAAAAACAATAAAAGACAAAGGCTGACAGCTAGCTGAACATCCACACCAACAAATCCTCACACTGTTTTAGATACCCAACACCACTAAAGCAGTAAGTATCTGTCAGAGCCAAAGAGTAAAACACATCCGAGTTGAACAGAATCGGCAGCAAGGTCTATTAGGTCATCCCTTGACGAGCCATAATGACAATTTAAGTGCAGTGCTTTGAACTGCATTCATAAGGGGAATTTCCAACGTCTAAATTTAGATGCCAGTTCAGAAATTGTAATTATAAGACTCTTGTAGTCGCTCTTACTTCCTTTTTACTCAGGTTCCTTTTGAGTCCTTTATATTATATTATGACACATATTAAATGTTGTTACAACAATAGATATACAGTAAAAAAAAAAAATAACAGGCATGCCTTACCTTGACATAATCTTTAATAAAGCTTGCTGCTTTGACTCCAGTCTCCACATTGAAACTGATGTCCACTTTCACCTCTGTTTCCTGGTCTGTCAACTTAATGATTGGCACCTGAGTCACAAGAATGACATAATACAACTGTCAATTCCTTTTCTGAAGAAAATCTTGTACTGGTCTAAGAGAGCGCATACATCAAACTGACAGCTAGATGAAGGAGCTAAGAAATGAAAAACTATTAACTACTCATTTTCATGTCAATCAAACGGTTTGCTGTGGTTTGCTCACTCATGTCATGTCTACACCCACCAAGATAATTTACATGAAACTACCCCACTTTTCAGAAAACTATATGCTAAACTAGGCTCACGCTGTCGTCCCCGACAGCAAGGTGTACATCAGCGATACAGCCCCATATGTCTGCCACAACTGCTATGGTACCAACGGGCACCATTGTTTGTGTGACATCTAAGGGTTTTTATATTGTTAACAAGCAATAAAGAGGCCCCGTCCCCAAACCATGACAAACATGGGAAGGGTCCATTTGACTTTTTTGATTTGTCTAAATATTTGTGAAAAAATGTTTTGGGCATTTTTTACATTTCCCTAAAACTTCATTCTTCTTTCAGTCTATAGGGGGCGCTATAGAGGTAACTGCCAGGTCAGATGTGTTCAAGGCCGAGGGGTAATTAGGCGTTTCATGTTTGAGCCTAATCGGGCAAACTATGTGCAAGTTAGAGGCTGTCAAATATACCTGACTTCAACATTTCAATCCAAAATGGCTGACTTCCTGTTTGTTGTAGGGTGGGTTCATAATAATATTTTATGTTGGGTACACTGTGGAGAATCACTGTACCAAGTGTCATTGTGTAAATGTGTCCAGGGTCCCATAGGGGTCATAAACATGGGGGCGCTATAGAGGCATTCTTTATTTGACCTCTGTAATGTGCCTATGTACATTAAGTATACATTAGCCCAGATCACTGTGGCAAAATTCATGAGGTTTTGTTTATGTTCAGCAGGATTAATGGTTCAATCAAACTCAATCCAGTTCCGTGCCTTCATGAGCTGTACCTTTGTGCAAAAGTGGAAAAAGATCCGGTAAAGACTTTTTGAGTTATTGTGTTCACAGTTTTGGCCCATAATTAATTAATTACTTAATTAATATTAATCGTAGAAGTATCCAAATCAATACCTGTGTGCAAATGTTGAAACTAATCTGGCGTTTCGTTTTTGAGTTATTGCGTTCACAGCTAGGATCTGCGGACGTGGGACAATGTGATTCCATAATATGGTTGTTTCGCCGATATAATGACTCAAGTAAAAGTAAAAAGTACTCATTCACATAATTACTCGAGTAAGAGTTGAAAAATACTGAGTGAAAACACTACTCGAGTACTGAGTAAAAGTGTGAGCGTAAAAAAATAGTTTTAAGGTAAACTAAAAAAAGAATAATATTTTCCAAATTTAAAGCACAAGGAACAAAACTTTCCACATCATCATCATCATCATCATCATCATCATCATTTTTCACATAAAGCTATTTTCACAGAACACACAGAGGTGAGTAAAAGTACTCTTACTTAAAACTGATTACTACCCACCTCTGAGAGTGTCTATCCAAAATTACCAGCATTAAGGTTAGCTAATGTTAACGTTGATTATGTTTGTTTATCAAGTGTCAAAGTCAGGAGTATGCATAGTTTGAGACAATGGGCTATTGAAAAGCCTGTAATAAAGCGTGCTGTAGTGGGCCTATGCTAATGTGCCTAATGAAGTCTTAACACTGTGAGACGTAACAGCCGGGCCATTGATCTAATTGTTTTATGGCACTGTGGTCATTCTGCTCAAATCTTGTTTTAGTCATGGTTTAGACCTGATTTAGAACTGGTTTAGATCAGATTTAGTCCTAGTTTAGTTCAGGTATAGTCCTAGTTTAACCTTGTTTTAGAGCTGATTAGTAGTAGTTTACCCCTGATTTAAAACCTGGTTTAATTCAGGTATAGTCCTTAACATGGTTTTAGACCTGGTTTAGCACTAGTTTAGACCTGATTTAGTATCTGTTTACTCCTGATTTAGTTAAGTATAGTCCTGTTTTAACCTTGTTTTAGTCCTGGGTTAGACCTTAGTTCGAACTAACTTACCCCTGATTTAACCTGGGTTTGTATAGTCCTGGTTTAACCTTGTTTTAGACCTGGCTTAGATGTAATTTAGCCATGCTTCATACCTGATTTTTTATTTTTTATTTATTTATTTGATAAGAGGGATAATGTACATTAATAAACATTCATTATCCGGGGCTGGGTCGCAGAGGCAGCAGTCTGAGCAGGGACGCCCAGACTCCTTTCGATGTGGAGGAGCAGCGGCTCTACTCCGAGCTCCTACCGAGTGACTGAGCTCCTCACCTTACCTAAGGGAGCGTCCAGCCACCCGTCGGAGAAAACTCATTTTGGCCGCTTGCATCCGAGATCTCGTTCTTTCGGTCATGACCGTAGGTGAGAGTCGAAACATAGATTGACTGGTAAATCGAGAGCTTCGCCTTTCGGCTCAGCTCCTTCTTCACCACTCCCTCACTCGTGAACAAGACCCCAAGAGGCAGGGACTCTCCTCCAACCTGGAGTGGGCAAGCCACCCTTTTCCGGTCGAGAACCATGGCCTCAGACTTGGAGGTGCTGATTCCCATCCCAGCTGCTTCACACTCGGCTGCAAACTGCCCCAGTGCATGCTGAAGATCCTGGTTTGAAGAAGCCAACAGGACAACATCGTCCGCAAAGAGCAGAGATGAAATCCTGTGGTTCCCAAACAGGATACCCTCCGGCCCCTGGCTACGCCTAGAAATTCTGTCCATAAAAACTATGAACAGAATCGGTGACAAAGGGCAGCCCTGCCGGCAATGCGAACCAAACTCCTGCTTCGGTCATACAGACACCGGACAGCCCTTAGCAAGGGGCCGCCAACCCCATACTCCCGGAGCACCCCCCACAGAGCGGCCCGCTTGGCCCGCCGATACCCGTCAGCTGCCTCAGGAGTCCCACAGGCCAGCCAGACCCGATAAGACTCCTTCTTCAGCCTGACGGCATCCCTTACTTCCGGTGTCCACCACCGGGTTTCGGGGATTGCCACCACGACAGGCACCAGAGACCTTGCGTCCACAACTCCGGACGGCTGCATTGACAATGGAAGAGGAGAACAGGATCCACTCGGACTCCATATCCCCTACCTCCCCTGGAATCTGGGAGAAGTTCTCCCGGAGGCGTGAGTTGAAGACCCCCCTCACAGAGGGCTCGGCCAGACGTTCCCAGCAGACCCTTACGATACGCTTGGGTCTCCCAGGCCTGTCCAGCTTCCTCCTCCGCCAACCAGGTGGTGATCAGTTGACAGCTCAGCCCCTCTCTTCACCCGAGTGTCCAAGACATATGGCCGGAGATCAGCTGATACAACAACAAAGTCGATCATTGATCTCCGGCCTAGGGCGTCCGATTGCCACGTGCACTGATGGACGCCCTCGAACATGGTGTTTGTTATGGACAAACCGTGACTAGCACAGAAGTCCAACAACAAAGCACCGCTCGGGTTCAGATTAGGGAGGCCGAGTCCGGGTGTCACTGGCACTGCTGACGTGGGTGTTGAAGTCCCCCAGCAAAATGATGGGGTCCCCGGTTGGAGCACCATTCAGTACCCCTTCCAGTGACCCCAGGAAGGCCGGGTACTCTGTACCACTGTTCGGCCCGTAGGCGCAGGGATGCGACCCTCTCATTCACCGGGGAAAACTCCAACACACGGGGGCTGAGCTGGGGCTGGAGCTATAAGCAAGCCCACACCAGCCCGCCGCCTCTCACCGTGGGCAACTCCAGAGTAGAAAAGAGTCCATCCCTTTTCAAGGAGCTGGTTTCCAGAGCCCAAGCTATGCGTAGAGGTGAGACCGACTATCTCTAGCCGGTACCTCTCAACCTCCCGCACAAACTCAGGTTCCTTCCCCCCAGTGAGGTGACATTCCATGTCCCAAGAGTGAGGTTCTGTGTCCGGGAATCTGGTCGCTGAGGCTCCCGCCTTCGACCACTGCCCGATCCACACTGCCCCTCTTTGAACCGCCACCTTGCCGTGGTGGAGGGGTTTGTGCGCCTGAATGCGCCTAGGAGCTATGTTGTCAGGGGCTATATGCCCCTGGTAGGGTCTCCCAAGGCAAACAGGTCCTGGGTGACAGGCCAGACCAAGAGCGGTTCAGAAGCCCACTATGACAAATAAAACAACAAGGCCAGTTACGT
>JAVQKC010036353.1:0-19644 GCA_036025475.1 Philypnodon macrostomus
ACATATATATCACACATCCAATCATCATCAAATCTCCAAAGTACTCTGGCTCACTAAGAAACAAAGTCAAACACTAGGGCACTGCTCAGGGTTCTTCTCACAGATTATTGTGGTTCTGCTCTGCTGTGTATGTGTAACCCCAAGGTTTCTGACACAACCAGTAAATTGATAAGAGACAGAACATGTAACAGTTAAAAGTGCTGGTGTGCTCTGCTAATATTAGAGGGAGTCGTTTACTTGGAGGAAGAGGTCTGGGTCGTTACATTGTCCTCTAAAATATAGTGGAGCAGTTGAAGCTATGCTTAGGTTTTTGCTATTCAGAACTAGGGTCCAAGTTCTTGACTTGTCTTCAAAGTGTGTAAAAAAGGCTTTGTGATCCTGCTGATTCTCGTGCATTGACTACACCTGACCCTTCTGTCCAGACCAGACCAGTTCTGCTTCCTCCTTCTGGGCAAAGCTACAGCACACCCTGGGCACGATGTGACAGGACAAAGAGAGAAGCGCATAAATATTTGGCAAAATTTAGTAACACATATGGTCAGTTTACAATTATCTAAGTATGAATATTTAAATTACATAAGGTGTGTTTGAGAGGCTCCTGAACCTACTGTAACATTAAGTTGAAAATATTAGGGTTGTCATGATTCATAACTGTTAAAGGATCTCTATTGGCTGACGTGGTGTGTGTTCTCCACACAATTGGCCTCAGGGCTCTACCTGTTTATACATGTATTCAGTACTTATAGATAATTACAGGTATAGATACATTTGTACAGTAGTGATCTAATCCATTTAGAAGCAGCAGGGGGCCAACATAAGAGTGTGGTTAAGATGGAGCTGATAGCTTAGGAGTAAATTACTTGATTAATCAATAATACACAGACTAACCTTTATCTTATAACATGAAATAAATGACTTTGGATTCCTCACATTTTGTGTGAAATAATATAACATTAAAATGTGATAATGTAATCTTAAACTCACTCAGACACAGACCAGTCAAGTGCTGCCTCTTTGCAAACATTGGGACTTTTTTCCCAAAGCCTAATCCAAAAAACCTCCAAATGTCTGTCTTTAAAGCCTAAAATCGCAGTCTCCACTCCACTGAACCTAAAGCATGGCGGTGGCGAGAACCTTTCAACTAACAGCTGATTGGTTCAGAATGATCGGTTGATTGGTTAAAGCTTTACCTGAGTCCCTCCCCTGGACTCTACAGCAACATAAAATCATAGTGTGTAAGGACTACTACACCACTCAAAAACTTGACTACTATTGGTTAAAATAGTAACTCTGATTTGATGTTGCTGTAGAGTTTAGGGGAGGGACTAAAATAAAACAATAATTAGAACAGATTACTTTTACAGGGACAGAGATTCAAGTTTTAGGCCTTTTTAACAAGTTCTAATTTTAGGAAACCTCCACACTACAGCTTTAAAGGGATTCACTAAAACTAAAAAATGAATGGAGCCCAACACAAGGGGACACACACATACCTGAGGTTGTCATGGTGGGATGGTCTGTTTTGAAGCCTTTCTTAAATAGTTCGCTACAGTTTAATCTTTGGTCAGACCTACTTAATGCAGAGTGCTCTAACAGGATTGGTGCTGGTAACCCCGCCAGCTGTTCCAAACTACCCCTCCCCCTCTGCTGGTAGGGAGGGGCCTTAGATTATCCCACAGCAGTCTGTCCAAGCATCAGGACCAGAGGATGCTGACCACAAATGCTGACAACAAATCAATATTTTTTTATGTTTACTTTATATTCTATATTTGATTTTTTTTTTTATTCTAAATGGATGTATTACTTTCTAAACAACCAGGCTATGGAATACCAGGCTTGTTGGAGTCACTGGAGAAATGAGCTGGAAGGATGGAAGATGGATTTGAAATATTACAATAGAATAGATATAGGAATATAAGATACATTTACATGTGACAGAAAGAAATTAAAACCATTCCAATCCACACCTCTAACTTTTTAATGAATCAAGATTTTTCAGATTTTTTTACAGAGAGAAATAAAAAAAAAAGGGAGGAATCTGAAAAAAGTATTTTCTTCTCTCTTTAATCCGGCCCGTTCGGGAGAAGAGATTTGTTGGAGCCGTGGTCATCTGTATGGCCAAGTGAGGAATATGGCCATGGCTCTGGACGCGGTATGGCAGAGAGTGAAGAATGTGTGTCGTCAGAATGGACTCCTCATCATGTCTGTGCTGGCCGTGGTCATCGGCTGTCTACTCGGCTTCTTCCTGAGGACACGCCGCCTCACTGAACAGGTAAACCCAGCCCCCTCCCTCCCCCTCACTGAACAGGTACCCCCTGCCCCCTTCCTTTCAATAACTGAGAAAATTACTAAATGTCCCATGCTCCCTGAACCTCTCACGTCTCTGTCTGAGCTTATTTCTGATTCTAAGTTATGGGAGGTAAGTATATATCTTCTGACCTTCCTTGGATTAGATCATTAGAGATCAAATCTGGAAAAAAGAGGCTTGATGAGGCTTAGTTAACCTATATTGATATGAAACTGTCAAAAAGCTAAAATTCTGGTCTTTTAAGACGTATTGCCTGTATATAAAGTAAATGTATGTTAGAACTGCTGCTGCTGCGCACATATGTGATGTTATTCCAGTCACACAGGGCTTGATCATTTGGTGCCCAAGTGTAAACTTGATGCCAAACGTACTGTGCATGCTGTGCGTTATGGAACCAGTGGCCCTGGGTGAGACCTCAACCTCAGCCCCACCCAACTCCACTGCACCCAGACCATGGATGTATAATAAGACCAGGATAATCCGTAGCAAGATGGCCGCCATTGTTTAAAATTTGCTTTCCTCAATGGTTTTTTACATCCACCAAGGAGGTAATGTTCTCAGTGTGTGTCTGTGTGAGTGTATGTATGTGTGTCTGTAGCTTTGGATTTGGGTGATATTTATATGTACAGTCAGGAATGACACAAGGAATAATTGATTCGATTTCAGTAGTTATCCGGATCACCGTCTGGATCCAAGATTTTTTCAAAGAATGCTGTCTGCATGCCAATACAACACATGGCCAACAAACTCACTACTAGTACCTTCCCCCATCCTCCTCACAGATTACAAATGTGGCACAGTTATTTGCAAAACAGTGCTAGTGTACAACATTTTTTGAGACAATGTGCTTCTTCTTCATTTCGTATATCATCAGATTGCAAACTGTCCTAAGTTGAAGAGGCCAGCTTCTGAGGGTGGGTTGTATAGGGGGCAGCCATTGATTATGTGGTGCAGGTTCACCACACTTGCATGACAGAGACAATGTGCTGTACCAGATGAATTTTTTAAATTAGATTATTACTGTTTCTATGGTTTTGATAACCTCTCATTGTATTAAGGTCATTAATAGAAACAAAGAAGAGAAGTCACTGGTTTGTCATTTCTGGAGGGGTGTCCAGTCACACAGATGGTGCTATTTAGAATGGTTTGTTTTAAGAGTGTAGAGGGGAAATGAGCTGGGCAATGTTTCTTTATACATTGTGGTCAATGGGGGAAAAAATGGTCTGCAGGGGATTTTCTCACTGCAGTACTACCGAGTGGCCACTACACAAATTGGCATCACAACAGAGGAAGCTGTCCTAATATTATAATGCATCCATGACACAGACCCTAAACCTAACCACCAACCCTCTGACCTCAGACAACCAACTGCTGACATCACAGAAAGGCTTGTCTGGATCAGGCCATAGTATTTCAAAGGTTTTAGCTGACATACAAAGAGCTGTGGATAAAGGACTAAATAAAGACCAGATGTTTTAGTGTTTAGGGTTAGAGAGATTCTCGTGTGAGTGGAGTGTTGACCTGTATACCTGTGAATGGATGATTTATATGTAACTGAGGGAGGTGGGATTAGCAAGGTGAAAAAAGAACCAAAATGCAGACTGCTTGGAGGAAAACTTTAATAAAAAAGGAAACAGGAACCAAGGAGTCCAAAAATGCCAACAAAACTTACTTCTTTAAACAGGGGAAACTGGGAACACAAATATACACATGACAACCACAGACACACAGTGCACCAACAAAACACAGGGGCGAAAGCCAGGGACTAAATACTAGGGACAACGAGACACAGGTGAAACATATTGGGGCGTGGCAGGCAATCAAACAGGTGGAAAACGCAGGAGGGAAACACAGGAAGTAAAACAGAAACACAAGTAGTCACAGAACCTAACAAAATAAAACAGGAAACAACTGATCATGACAATTTCATTTAAACCCAATCAGTTTACCTTTAACTAGATAAACCTCACATAAGGTAAGGCCACAGGTGCACACAGTGAGAGGCCATAATTGTCTATGGGACAGAGTCACTTATGCTCAGTGCCAAAAAAACTAGGAAATAATAGAAAACAAACATACAAAGTGTGAGGATGTGCTTCTAAAATATGAGGGCACAGCACCTAAATGAAAGAACACAGTGTCTTACCAGGATGGGTCAACACGAATTAGGCACTCTGGTGTTCATATTAAATTACATTTCTGCTTCATGAATAAGTATTATTTTTTGCAAAATACTCAGATTAAAAAATATGTAAGTATCATTTGAGATTTTTAGTGTTAATGTTAGAGTTAGTGTTAGGGTTTGTGTTAGTCTTAGGGTTAGGTTTAGTGTTAGGGTTAGTGTTAGGGTTACTAATGAAGATGATTGATCTATTTGATGTAGTTGTGTAAATCCAATGGATACACTGATGCACACTACATAATTGGACATATAGTATTTCTTTTTCAGATATGAATATACAGAACTTCATATTAAGTTGTCCTATGTCTAATACAGTAAATTTGTATACAATGCAATGTTTGTCAGGAGTAAATAAAGCCCCATTGTGACTTGGAGAAACTGTTGTGGCAGTGCGCAGTTTGTTCTGCAATCGGAGGGTCACTGGTTTGAATCCCCAAATGAGTGTATACTGTCCCTGGGAAAGAGACTTTACCCACATTGCCAATGAATGAATGTGGTGTTGGGTGGTGGTCGGATGGGCAGACTGACAGCCACGCCTTTCAGTGTTCCCCAGTGCTGATTAAATGCAATGTTAGATTTACTCAGAACCTATTATTAAAATCTAAAGTTCTACATTGCGTCAAATTGTTGCATGTGACACACAACTTTTTTAATTAAATCCAACTTTTCATTTCTTAGAATGTGGAGCAGCTTACCTGGGTACCGGGTTATGGGCCATTTATAGTAAACAATTTGATTAGACTACACGGAAGTCCACTCTGTAGTACAGTAACCCATTGGAACAATCAAACAGAACTAACAGGAGTCTGGTGTGTGAATGAATGAACCAGGGCTGTAGCTTCAGGTAGTGCAGCCAAAGCAACTGCACTGGGGCCCAGGACCAATAGGGACCCCCTAATGACATTAAACTCTGTACATTCTTGAGTTTTCTTTGAACAATTTTAGATATTCATATTAAACCAGGGCCATTTGGTTGTAGAATACAAACATAAATAAACAGACCAGGATGTGTTATTATTATGAGAGTCATGTCGGTCAATTATTTTATTTATTTGGGGCACATTCTGTACCACTGGAATTATTTCACCTTTATTTAAGGAAGGTCATCACTTTTATGGTGATTATGACTATTATATATATATTATACTTTATATAGGAGTGGAACTCACTACCACAAAATATTAGACAACAAAGCACTGCTTACTGTTTTAAAAAGCAACTTAAAATATACTACAAAAATCATCAGATTTAGATTAGTGTCCAAAATTATGATGACGTAAGGGTATTAATATGATCTTTGTTGAAAACGTAAAATGATGGAAATGCTATTTAATATTTAATTTGTACTCTGTTATGAATGTAAATTGTATATTTTTTATATTGTAAGCTGACCCCAGGAAGCATGCTGCTGATGCTAATGGGGATCTCAATAAACATAAACATAAACATAAACAATTATTCAACTAAATAAATGAGTAACACTTGTGCATAAATAAATATATGTAGTTAAATTGCAAGGTCAATATTTAGAATGTTGTTCTACCATCCAAAATATTATACAAGTGGCAGGAAGCCACAGCTGCCCTGAGTGGTGAAGACGTGGCGGCCATACCAAACCTATGATCTCTCTGACATCCACAACAATCACACAAATGCATTCAGACAAGGCCCAAAGACACAATGGCATAATGAACTGGTTGGAGTAAGAATTGAACCAGCAATCATGTAGTGGATGATCTGCTCTACCTCCTGAACGAGACCTAGATTTGCATACATTCTCCTTCCCTTCTCCACGAAGTGCGCTAGCAAAGCCAGGGAGGCACACATACAGAGCCTTAATACTGGCTGAACAAATTGAAAGGGCCAGGGTTTTCCACTCCATCGGCTGGCCCTGTGCACCCAGATGAAAAAGCACAATATGCCACACTTCCCCGTTTCAAAAATCCGATTACTCATCAAAATGTTTTTCTTAGCAGTTACAGCCCGGTGCCATTATTTCAGCTAAATATTAATTGGATCTACTGAAGTATACAATTGATCAGTAAGGTTGTATTAGTCATGCTACAGGGGGCACTCACAAAAAAAGTTCTCTTTCATGTGCAAAGCAGAAATCATATTCCCTGAATGCACAAATGTAGCCAATGTGTGAAGTATATGAATTCTGAAATGCTGTCTAACAGGTACTGGTATGTCTGTATAAGCTCTGCGACTAGTTTGCCAGAGCCTACCTCAGGCACATAGATGATAGGATTGTTATACGTGCACCAGGTGTTTTTGTGAGCCCAAACAAAAAATAGAGGAAGAAGGTGAATTAATTAATATCTAATACTGTTTAGATGAACTATATTATTTACTATAATCTATACTATTTACTATAATCTATACTTTTAAAGTTGCTTTTGTTAGCGAATGCATACATTTGGACAGTGTGTGAAAATAGATGAATTCATTTATGCACCACTAGACTTTTGGCCCAGAATCCCGAGGGGGCACTAGTAAATATAATTTGTGCCTCTAGAGATGAGTAAGTGCAGTCTGTCAGACTGTCTCCATGTGTTTCTATGTGCTCACTAATGCCCTATGGTTTGTGCTCCTGGCCACACTGACTGTTATGTTGTGTGAGTGTGTGTGGCTCTTGTGCCTGATAATGGCCCGGCTGGAGGTCTGTGGAAGCCCTGTCTCTGGCTGCGCAGTGATGGGCAGCTTGGTACCTCGCTGCAGGCCTCCTCCATTACCACAGCACTCAGACACCACACACAAGCCAACACATACACACCCAAAACACACAAACCAACACACTTCAGCAACGCACACAAATAGACACACGCTTCATCAGACACATCTGATTGACAGAGCCTGCTGCACACCCGGCTGTCGATCACACGTTTGTTTCCTGGCGCTTTCTTTACATTGCCACAGACCACATAAACATACACACGCATCAGCTGTACACAAATGAACACACCTAACACAGAAACAAAACACCATCCTAGTACATGTCACAAAACAAAGCATTTAGTGTTGTGGATCACTTCTCTCTCATTACACTTTGTATTAGTCAAGACTTACTGGACCCTCCTATTAATGTTAACTGGTAGTACAAGTAAGAGGATATTATATATATTTATCATTTATGTCTCTTTATTGCACGCCATGTTGATTTAATGCTACACTTATTGGTATCTCCATTTGTTTCTGTCTTTTCGTTTTATTGGCACCCACTGCCGCTTGAATGGTTAAATCTGCACTGTCCGCACCGTCTGAGAAATCAATTGATGCAAGTGAGTCAATGAATGACCACTGTTCAGGATGTACCCTGTCTAAGGTCAATAGTGGCAGTGATAGGCGACCCCCTAATGGGAAAAGTGGAAGAAAATCAATTAATAAATATCTACGAATCACTGACCAATGTACATTGAGTGAATGCTTGTAAGTCTCAATATACTTTTTTAAGTAGTCAAGGTGACATCTTTTTCTCACTATCAAGTGAACATTAAGTAAAACTGTGAGTTTGCTCCGGGCAGTCCCAGTCTGGGCCCTTTTCTCGGGACATTTGGGGCATAAAACGACCAAATCAGCAGCACTGGAGCAGTCAGCAGCTTGGCTGAACAGTAATGCAGAGCTCTCAAGCCTTGAGTTGGCACAGAGCAGGATAAAGACCCTGGAGCGAGTGCTAACACATTATTAGCAGCACAGGATAAAGACCCAAGGCTGTCACTAAGCAAGGTCAGCCCGTCTTAGCACAAGAAAGAGAACTTAAAAGACCCAAATAGTCAAGAACAAGTGGGAACAGAGTGTTGTCAGAATGATAGTGCTTGGTTCAAATACTCTTAACAGTAGTTTAGTACTCAACACATCTATTTTTAGATTAACTTATTATTTAACATATATCTATCATAGTGGTACAGATTTTTTTATTGGATTTATTGTTTCAAATTATCTAATTCCATTATTATTATTATAGAAATGTTTTAACTAATACAGAGTAGAAGATTAGAAGAAGAAAAACTAACCTTTTGTGGTGATCTCGACATGGAAACGGGAGACTGTGACCTTGTGTTTTTAGCTGAAGAGCCTGATGAGAGACAGATGAGAGATAGAGAGACATATTTAAATTAGACTGTGTTTTCGTTACAAAGATGAGTCTGAGTCATGCAAACAGAAGCACATGGGGCTCAGAGGGACAGTGGCTTAAAGCATCAATGAATCAAATAAGTGCTAATGTTGTGCGGGTCCTTTAGGCCGCCTTAAGCTTGTTGCTACATCCAACAGCTGTTACCCCTTCATGCAGTAAAGACCAAAAAGTAGAAAGAAAACATACTCCATCTGCCTGTTTCTACTGGGAAGCACCATATGAGAAATACACATGGGGGTATGCCAATTGGTGTAAAGAGAGATAGGTAGAGTAACCAAAAAATGTACTCAGTTGGGCTTTATTCACAATAATATAACTTCAGTTAAATAGATATTCAAGAGTAAATGGGTAAAAACGGTAAAGTAACCTAAAATGGTCTCATACAGCATGGTGCAGTAAAAATACTAATTATTTACAAATTAATATAAATTACTATCCACTCCAGCAAGTAAACCAAAAAAGTGCAAAGAGTTAGTTTTGAAGGTGGGAAAGTCTCTGTATAAGTAATGGTAAAGTATTCAAGAGGGGCCTGGCTGAGTGTAAAGTGCGACAGAAGAGTTTAATCTATAGATTTTCTGTAAAGGCCAGGTCATATAAGTTCTTTCTCGCGGGGGGGCTGCGAGAACAAAAATTACATAATTATTTCTCTAGCCCCAGTTCAGTTCTTGCAGCTTGTTCTCCACACATCAGCTGAGCAGAGCTTTTTCGGCAGGGTGTCCGAGAACTTTTGTGTGATTGTTAAAAAATGCGGTTGTTGACAGAAAAAGCCGGTGCAGTAGTTCAGCATGAGCAGTGGAGAGTGAGAGAGTACGAGCATGTTATGTTCTCTCTCTCGCTCTCTCTCTCTGTGGGTGTGCGCGTGCGTGCGTGCGTTTGTGTGCGTTTGTGTGCGTGCGTGTGCGCGCGTGTGGTGTGTGTGTGTGGTGTGTGTGTGTGGTGTGTGTGAAGTGCTTTGCAGTTCACATGAAAAGACACCAACTCACTAGTCGAGCTAAGCTAAGCAATGATAGCCACCGGAGAGGCTAACCATTAACCACTCTAGCAACAAGCTACATCTGAAGCTGACACTATATAGCGTTACATGGCCAATTACACATGGTAAATGTTGATTCAATAATAAATATTACAGCTTGTAGTGGGCGGGTCCTATGTGGAGTATGAATGGTCCTTGATGAAACAAACTTTTTCCTTGTGGAGTATGATTCGGCCTTAGAAGTGAATAAGATCAAAATTTAAAGCGACAGACTGGAGAAATGCTATAGTGTTAGCTAACAAGTCAGCAAGTGTCAGTATCAGGGAAATTAGTATATTTGTCCCCTTAAGATTGACTTGGATAGGCCACTTTACCTGTATACGGTGGCCTAGGAGGGACAGGAGGGCAAAGCAGTTTACCCACAGACTCAGAGAAATATGGAGTTCCCTCTTTGACACTGTCTAGGCTCCAGCTACTGGGTGTGGGTCGCACTTATGGTACACAAAACAACAAACATAATATGGCAAAAACACAACGTAAAAACACAATTCAAACATGCATTTATGTGGATGGGTGAAAGGTCAGAACAGCATTATGTTCAATAATATAATATGGTATAAGTATATAGTATAATAATTATTTGTAAACCACCGTTTAACATAACATAATGGTTGTAGGAACCTTGTGTAACATCTAACTGTATTTCTATGGGCAATAATCTTTATACAAAATACTTTTTTCATTGTTGAAATGCATAACATGAAAAAGAACCCATAAAAATGAATTTGAGCAACAGAGGCTCGTCAGAAGAGCTGCAGTTTTGGATATGGTCTGACCCAATCGTCTAGCCATCAGCCCTTTTTAAAACCGCTGAAATCCTTATGTAATGCTGAATACTATTTCCCACAGGTAGTATGAAGAAGGGATGTCTGTGGTCATAATGTTTTGCCTCATTGATGTGTAGTAATGGATTGATACACAGCAGGTCGGACATGGATAAAGCAATGGATATTTCTAATTTCTATTTTCATTGCTATAAAACAATTTCCATCTGTTGCCATATGATTACCGTGAAGAAAGTTGTTCTAACTAGTCTATATTTAGTCTTCACAACTGCCGCCTCAAAGCAGATAATGTGATAAAGTAGTCACTTATACAGTCTTTGTATAATTTCTAACACCTTTAGTCATTGTTATATTCATACATGAAGCCACCATATTGTCTTTGCTAATCCTCCTCTCACTGCATTATTTACAGATCACACCTTAATATCACATAAATACTGCATGAGCTCTGGTGAGACTCACAAGGAAACTGACACTTCCTCAACACCTTTATTTATAAGGTGTCTCATCGATATTTTGTAATTATTTCATAAACCCTTTGGTAAGCAGATTTTGTGGTAGCACCTGTGGAAGTTTTCATTTTCCTGGAGCTGCAGAAGTCGCCACAGTGAATCTTTTGCCTCCGTTTAACCATATCCTCTGCATCCTCTTCTCTCACATCAATTAACGTCATCTCCTTTTTCACAACATCCATGAGTCCCTTTGGTCTTCCTCTAAGCCACCTGGCATCTCTAACTTCACCATTCTTCTTTTCTATATTTTCACTATCCATCCTCTGTACCCTTCTGTCTTTATCTCTAAAACATTTAACTTTTTAATCTATTGACACCAGCAGATTTTTTTCCCCTTTGACTAGTCTGAGCTGGTATATTATGTGTTGTATGTGTTCATGCATACTGTATGAATGTCACTTGTGTCCAGAATGTAATTAGTGACTGGCATTTCATTAAAGATGCCTTGTACCTAATAAACTGGTCCGCTACTTCAATCCATTGTCTGTTTTTAGTCTTCTGCAAACCTCATTTGAGTTACTGTTTCTATATATGGTATATGTATACAATTTTCAAAAGTCTAGCTGTTTTCCTCTAAGGCCTGGTAGCAACGAGCCATCATTACGGTATGTTTGTTTAGAAGATCTGCTGTTTCTGAAATACTCTAATACTATAATATTGTAGCCAGTTTAATGTTGTGTCTAGTTGGAAATCAGAAAATGTCATTGCTCCCGAAAGAGGTGCTGTTTAGACAGACGCCTGCAGTCATTGTGTGCTTAAGCTGTCACATAGACTTCATGTTGAGTCAGTTGACCACAACCCCAGAGAGTGGTGTGAGCATCAGTGAGTAATAAACCAGCAACAGGTCACTGCTGTCATCCTGTACATTATGATCCACTGCTAAATGCAATATACACAGTACAATCATAACGGTGATCCTGGATGCACCATTATGAAGTATTAATATCTGCAATGATACACATTGAGTTTTACCTTTGTCCGGTGCTGAGAGGTTGGGGTCACTCCGCGGTAAAGTGGTGTCCCCTATTTGATGAGGAGCAGCTCTCTGCAAATGCAACAATATAAGAGATATTAATAATCACACCACAGTAATATTACAAGCAAATTAACTACTCTTCGACAACGTTTGAATTTTGTATTTTCCCAATAACAGTGTACATACATCTAATAATCTCTAACTCAAAGAAAGTAATACAAACTACTGATATCTTCCAGTGGGGTGGTGAAATATGACAATAGAGTCCTGAAAAGCTAACACATATTTTCTTTCCCTGTTACAGTATCTTTGTGACATACAATGGATGGTGTGATAGTCCTGTCTGCTGCCCTTCAGCGGCAGAAGCAACAACAATATCATGCCATACAAAACATGATGAGTCTCTAACATTGGACCACATCTGGAAAACTGCAAAACCTCAGCTACAAGGATATTCAATAGATGGTAAAGAGTGATCCACCTAATGTCGTGATGCTGTTTGTTGTGAATTTCCCCTTAGGATATATAATATATATTGAAATTAATCAAAATAATTACCCTCTAAATATGTCTGGCAGTGTGGCAGGGGGATACGTTTCAACATCTAGTTATATTTCTACTGGGATTTGCACCTGCAGCGCAAGGAATAATGTAACTGCTATAAGCATTGTTTAAAAATGGAAACTGGCCTCACCATTTGTCAATAACAACGTTGCACACCTGGTGCAATTAAACAGGCTATTATTACATACAATGGCATCAGATCTGAGAGAAGCGATATAGATTTTTATATGGAAAAATGCTTATTGTTTCATGAATGATGTGAATTTTGTATACCCCAGTACAACCCTTAATATCTGACTCTCTTATTTTGATATGTATTTTTTTGTATTTGTGTTAGCAGAATAACCGTATTACCAATAAAAACAAAGGAGAAAAATACAATATACAGCCATCATTTTGAAAAATACAGTGATATAAATGAACCATATAACCCAGCTCTAGATCTAACTTGCCATCCTACAACAATTAAAGTGGAGCTGTTTGCCCTCTGAGTGACCCTGCATAGGCAGAAGGCATGCACAGACTTTTGGCTCTGCTTTCAAGGACGTTTTATCTGAACCCAAATGAGTGCCTCCTCTGTGTAACCTGACAGCATGTTGAGCTCACCTGTGCGGGGTCCAGAGGGTTAGGGAAGATGGCACTGACCGGCCGTTCCCGTGGCGACAGGCAGGCATTTTCTCTGGAATGCTTGTGTTTCTCGGCCATTTGAGGAGAACCTAAAAAGACAATATATAATAATAATAAAAGAGGTATTTATAGTTTCATATTTATAAAATGTAGTGAAATATTTTTATGTGTCATGGGGGGTCCCTTCTTTCATTTTGAGTGAAGGACCCAAGCCCACACACTCCCTAGATGTTGGACTATAGTACTACCACACAATACACTTGTACAAAACACAAGGGATCAAACAGCAGCTCGGTGTTAAGACCATTACCAACAAATACAAGCAATCAGGAAAGGCCAATCTCACCCTCTCGCCGATAGCCTTTCTTATACCAGCACTTTCACTAGCTCCACAACATGATAAATGGCCTGCACCCACATAAACTCCAACACACACCTTCACCATGCACTTTCACTCCTCCTCTGCTGCAATGGACATTGGCAACAGAGAAAGGCAGATGCAAAATGCAGATAGATTTTTTAAAACTAACTTTACATACATAATGTATTGCAAATTGTGTTTAATTTGCCAGCAGAGGCTGCAAGTGTGGTATGGCTGCCAAGTCTTTGACAGTCTGTCTGAGTGCTGCTGTGGCTACAGAGATAGCTTGCCACCACAAATGTGTGACTGAGAAATGAATAATACTATACTACTACTAATAATACTATAATACTACTATATTTGTGAAGTTGACCACTGATGTTTTGACCTGTAGCCTCTTGCTTTTAGCGTACATGGAAAGGTACTTAGTTGGAAGACTATCATACTGCAAGATACTCATCAGTGGCTCTTTCAGATAAAACCAGAGAAGCAATAGTTCTCTCAACGGTGGCTTTTACAATGACGCTGTGTGCCATGAGTGTCTTTATACATTCTACATTATATATATACAAATTTGTGCACAGTAAGATAGGGGGGGCAACTGTGCATATTGGATATTCACACTCCACTGATGTTGAGACTTGGATGAAGCAGACTGGACTATAGAGAGGCTGGTCCAATGAAGGAAAACTCCAATAATGTCACACCCAGGCCTTGCATTTCCATTAGATCCATCCTTCTCTCAGCAGTCTTTGTTGCCAGGTCTCGGTCCATTTCATTTTTCCATCTTATTTTGTATTCTTATGTTTTCCCTACGTTGCCATTGTAGCCAGAACCATGCAAATAATTGTAAATACTGAGATCCAAAAGGGATTCTGAGGATGTGACAAAATCTTTCTACATCAACATCTCAGAGCATCATAAACTGAAGCAAGGTGTGTCATGATGGGGTAGACTTGGTTTAGACACAGTTTAGTCCTGATTTAGATTTGGTTTAGTCCTGATTAAGGCTTGTTTAGACTGATTTTAGTTCAAATTAAGACCTGGTTTAGACCTTCAGACGTGTCTTAATGCTGGTTTACACATAGACCCGGTTTAGACCTTAGTCTTAATGCTGGTTTACACATAGACCTGGTTTAGTCCTGTTCCCTTTGGCCTTTAGTCATGCATGTACTGCTACTTGTATTGTTCTGTCTCCATTTACCACTTTGCCCTGATGTGTGTTCTGACCTCGCTGGCCTTAGCTGACAGGACACAGTGAACCTTTTGTTTCAGTTTAGATCTTGTACCAATCTAAAAGGTCAAAGGTTCTGTCTCTTAGCTCAGGCTTTCAAGATGTTTTTTTTTATGTAAGCTATCCTGGTTTAGTCACAGTGGAATTAAATATGCCCCACTAAAAGAATTACATTGGTTTGAATATGGTTTGTGGAGCGGTGCATCATTGTTCCTACCTCGTGCACTGGACGGGGCAGAGCTGGTGACGTTGGGCGAGGCAGAGTGGTTCGAGCTGAGGCTTGAGGTAGATGGACTAGGCTGTTGAAATCATTAAAATAAAAGGTTATATTGAGGAGCACGGTGGCAAATAAGACTTCCCGTGTTACTGTGGGTTCTCTCTGGCTTTCTTCCACTGCCCAATAGCATGCATGTTAGAATTGGTCAATCTAAACTAGGCCCACGCGGTTGACAGCAAGGTGTATATCATAAACCATGACAAACATGGGAAGGGTCTATTTGACTTTTTTGATGTTTGTGAAGGATATTTTTAGCCAAATTTGGTTAATTTCCCTAAAACAATATTCTTCTTTCAGTCTATAGGGAGCCCTATTGAGGTAAGTGCCATCATATTGGTCAGATATGTTCAGGGCCGGGGGGTAATTAGGTATTTCCGGTTTGAGCCTAATCGGGCAAAGTATGTGCAAGTTAGAGGCTGTCAAATATACCTGACCTCTTAAATTCAATCCAAAATGGCCGACTTCCTGTTTGTTGTAGGGTGGGGTCATAATAATATTTATAATGGAGACCAATTAAACTTGGTACAGTGATTCTCCACAGTGTACCCAACATAAAATATTATTTTGACCCCACCCTACAACAAACACGAAGTTGTTCATTTTGGATTGAATTTGGAAGTCAGGTATATTTGAAAGCTTAATCTGACCAATATGATGCCAGTTACCTCTATAGCGCCCCCTACAGACTGAAAGAAGATTGCAGTTTTAGGGGAAATGTATAAAATGAGTAAAAAAAAAAAAATCCTTTACAAACATCAAAAAAGTCAAATAGACCCCTCCCATGTTTGTCATGGTTTGGGGGCGGGGCCTCTTAATTACTCGTTAACAATATTAAAACCCTTAGAAATCACACAATGTCTGATTAACGTTTGTGCCGTAGCAGTTAGGGCAGTTGTATATGGGGCCGTTTCGGCGATATACACCTTGAGGACTACAGTGTAGGCCTAGTTAATATAGTTTTTGCTCAATGCACAGCAGGCATCCAGTTAAAAACTTACAAATGTATTCTCCTGGGGGATAATGCTAATAAAGCTCCATCTTTCTTTTTAATGTTCAAACTAATATTGCAAAAGGCTGAGTCATATCTTGACATCAGTCTTTTCGTTGTTGATGATAATGTTCATGTCGTTTAAGTTTAAGACAATCATTCAGATCTACAAAACATGGATTTCTCTGTTCACTGCAGTTTAGCTGAAAACAGTCGCATAATGCTGTATTTTTACAACTTTCTACTCAGTTGAGCCTTTATGTGATCGTATTAATCTATAAATAGTTCTGTTATTTCAAAAAAATAAATAAGGTACCTGCATGTTGAACACTTCATCAGAGCTTTCTGATTGCCCTGTGATGTTACTGACTTCATTGGAGGCCTGAGACGACAGAGAGGACGAGGAGTAGCGGTTCACGGCAGGGTAACTAAGTGTACTGTACCAGAAAGAGAAAAACACAATATTCCAAATCTATTAGAGTGTAGATTTAATTTATTTGACTATGAGAAATTGTACTCACCAAAGTCAGTGAGAGAAGCAGAAAAGCAGACGGGATAGAAACAGAGACACAAACAATAATATGTCAGAATTGAAGAAGCCTTATTTATCAAAACACAGCTAAATAAAAGAAAGATGGAAGGAAGCTCTCAAAGCACAAATATTTTACCAAAAGCCTGTAACCTGGGTTTTGTGTCACCAAACATTGCACAAAAAGAAAAATATCAAAAGCGAAATGTCACTGGGAGATTGAGGGTATGCGATTGCTTCTATCTCCCTGTGGCGAGCTGCCCCCTGGGATCAGACTGCAGAGGTAGAAAGACGCAGGTAGACACACAAAATGGCAAGGTCACTGGACACAACAAAGGCACACACACACAAAAAGTATCCAAACACTGCAATGTCCCTTTGGGTGCTAACCGTTCTCCGTGAGATAAAGTAAGAGAGGATAAAATGTGGAAGAGTCTTGCAATATAAAGGAATAGATATGGAATACAGTATAATAGGCTAGAAATGCAAGTAAAACTTCCTAAGAAATCTTAAAATTTACCACTGTATATGTTTGACTCTTTTCTGTTTGCTGTTTGACCAGAATGTATTTTTGTATAACAATACATTTTCCACCACTATATACACACAAAAAAACAAGCACAATATTGAAGAATATCATGATGTACATTTTTGGTCATATGTCCCTGCCCTACTTTATTTAATCTAAAACACAACAAAATCAACAAAAATAAGCATGTACTCAAAGTGAAACATTCACCTCCTCCTGGTCACTCCTCTGCCTCCGTCAGGGCTAATGATGTTGGGCACTGAGTTTCTGCACGTCCGCGGGCTCCCGTTGGTGAAGTGCACAGGGCTGGCACGTACATACGCCGGGAACTCCTGCGGATTGAAAGAGGACAAAAGAAAATGTGACGTATTGAATTGCTTGTGGGTGTGAGTTATGTCTAAAATCAACACAGATTCAGATGAAAGCAATGTGTTGAATGAGGGGTTGTGAGCTGCAGTTGACAAATACACTCACTGGCCACTTTTTAGGTGGACTCTGCAACTATTAATGTGGCACCTGGTGTGGAGCCAACCTGCTGCATCTCATCTTCATATATGGTCTTTTGTTTAACCTTGGTTTAACAAGTGGTTACCGGAGTTATGTTGCCTTTCAGCTACCTCAAACCAGTCTCTGACATCTACCATCACCAAGGCGATAACTAATAATTTATATTCATTAAACCATTCTCTGTGAAAACAGCTATACTTAACCACCTTTCTTCTTCATTACAATGCTTGGTTTAAACTTGAGCAGTTGCATAGTTGTACCTAATAAAGTGGCCAGCAAGTGTAGCAGGTGTGTTTCCATAAACCACAGTTAATGATGCAAGCAAAACAATATTATACTTTGTAACATAGTATCTTTCATAAACTTTCAATCACCAACTGCCTCATAGATGTGTTAGTGGTGGAGGATCATAAATATGGATGAGGAGTATCATGCTGCTGTTACCTGAATGCCCAGGCTGGACTTCATCAGGTGGAACTGGTCCACCAACTTCTTGTGAAGAGGTCTCATGTCCTGAGGAACATACTTCTCATGCACAGCCAGGCCATACTCCAAAATATGTGCCTAAAGTAAGGAAGACAGAGGATAAGACATTGGTAGTAACACATTTTGAGTAACTTTTGGAATAAATTGGGACTTTTAAGAGACATACGCTACCTTCACCTCTTTATCTTACCCTTATTTGACATGTTTTTTTTTTCAGTACTAATCCCTAACGAGTTAAGTTCTGTAGCTTTCACCCATTTATCTTTCCTACTTATATAATTATTTGGATGGCTACTTTTTACGTCTACTTGATTAACTCAATTTTGAAAACAATAACCTTACTTAGTCCATTTTCTGGCTGCTCTACTCACCTCTGTAGTTGATTAAGTCTAAATGAGGGTTTTACTGTGCTATGGCAGCTTGATCATGTTATCTTAGCTGGTCAGAGAAAATAAATCAGCACGACTTGGCACACTACTATCCATCATGCTAATTAATCATCTCTTGTCTACTTTAAACATTCTTCACAAGAATTATTGTTCAAGATGATACATTAGCATATCAACACTATATATTCTGATCCATTTACATTGTGTTCAATCGAAGTACAGTACAGTGAGTTTTCTAATAATAATAATAAAGCTTCTTATCTTGATAAAGTGCCTATAGCCATTGTTACACAACTGCAATACATCTCCTACAATGTTGTATAATGTAAAATGCAAATCTGGATCCAAACCTGTTCAAACATGAGCTCTCTCAGTCGTCCGATCTTGTCGCCGTCCTCAGGGTGGTTCATCATGTAGTCCTTCACAAAAAAGGCCTGAATGGAGACAAAATGTAGAACATCTGTTATGCACACCCCAGGAGATAAAGATGCACTGTGGTTTTACCCTGATCCCTGCTGGGCTGACAAACTTGATTAAACCCCATGCATTTGGGTTGGTTTAAAATTCATATAAAAATGACCACATTATACATGTAGGGGGGCAGTGGACACTTACAAATATCAGAGTCAGCTGGCCCCAGACCTCTTCAAACAACAAAGAAGTAAATACAGACCACATTTAGTGTTAGTGAAATAAAAAAAAACAATAAATCTTGAATAGCTGTGGCTCGATTTAAGGCAAAATGTGAAGGAAAGGTAAAGGTGAGGTTCACATAAAGATCAGACTGGGTCCTTTTCGCTGAGACTTGGAGCTGTCTATTTTCAAAGGGACAGAGACATGTGATTGACAACTGCAGGGAAAACACGCTGAGAGATATATTCAAAACTAGGCCCACGCTGTTGTATCCAACAGCAAGGTGTATATCGGCGAAACGGCCCCATCTGCCACAACTGTCACAACTGCGATGTCACAAAAACAGACAATGTGTGATTTCTAAGGGTTCTAAGGGCAATTAAGATTTGTCAAGGTTTGGGGGTGCAAACATGGGAAGGGGCTTTTTTTTACTTGTCTGTTTTGTCTGGATGTTTGTGAAGAGTGTTTTACCAAATTTTGTAAATTTCCCTAAAACTACATTGTTCTTTGTGTTCTTGGTGTTTCAGGTTTGAGCCTAATCGGGCAAAGTATGTGTTAGAGGCTGTCAAATATACCTGACCTCCCAAAT